>VZTE01005662.1:349037-492101 GCA_013397775.1 Eulacestoma nigropectus | reverse complement strand
GTTCCTCACAGGCCTTGTGTTCCAAGCCCCTCACCAGCCTTGTCGCCCTCCTCTGGACCTGTTCAAGTGTCCCAATGTCCTTCCTGAACTGAGGGGCCCAGAACTGGACACAGCACTCAAGGTGCAGCCTCACCAGTGCCAGGCAGTGCCTGGGGGAGCCAGAGATCCCTTCTGCTTTGTAAGTCTTCCCCCTGACCTGTAAACCATTCCTTCCTATTATGATTTTTCCTTAGTTACGGATGTTTATTCCTTGCATACAGCAGGGAGAGCAGTCATTCACCCCCTCCCTGCAACTTCTCCCCTGTCTCTGCATCTCATGTTCACCTCATCTCCTGGCATCCTCCTGCTGCTTTTGTCTAGGCATTCCAGATTGCCAAGGGAGGGTCAGGAGTGTGTCGAACCATTGTTTTCATCCTTAGGCTCTGCCAGTTCCACGGAGTGTGGGTCAGACCCCACACTATCGCTGTCACAGCTCTTGTTGGTTTGGGGAGATTTAACCCAAGGAAGAACTTTTTGAGCACAAGCACTTAAATGCCCAATAGGTAGAAAACAAGAAACTGCTTTGCCATTTAGACCAAAATGCTCCCTAGCAAGGGGGAAGATGTCTGGAACAGGTTTTGAAAGCACAGAACAGGCATGGCCACCCTCATCCTTCCTCCTCCTGCAGAGCGGCTGCATAGGAGTGCCTGGGATTGTGAGGACGCAGCTTTGTGTCACTTTGCTTTTCCCCCAGTTTGTTCCAGTTCCCCAGCCCATTTACCAGTGGAGAACCTGTTTCCATGGGTTTAGTGCTCTCCTCTGATAAAGCTCATCAAGAGATTTATGAAAGTAATGTATTAACATCATGGTCTGTCAAGTGTCAATAAGCAGAATAAAGCGCTCAGACACTGCAGTTACAGAGAACCAGCAATTAAAGCACTTGATGAAAGTATTTTATGGGGGTATATATTACCATTTGGTTCAATTATTCTGCCATTAAACATTAAGAATAATTGAACCAAATGGTGCCTGATAGAAGGAATACATCTGCTCTGATGAATTCCTGCCAAAAGGCACTTGGAATCTTAGTACAAGCATTTTGTCAACCAAGATAACAGTATTTTTCTCTCCAGCTGATAAAGCAGGGCTTTTGAATCTTATTTATGACGTATAAATTGGCTAATTTGTTACCAATATCAAACAGCCCATAAGAATCAGGCAGTGTAATAGCTAACAAAATACTGACAGCTTCATCACTTGCTGACTGCATGGAGTACAATATATGCTCAATTAATAGAGAGTGCAATTATCACAGAAACTGTGAGCAAGAGCTAATTATACAGAAGCCAATCAAAACCAGCCCAAAGCAAAGCAGAACCTATTTCAAGAAACTTGAGGTATTTTTTTTCTCTTTTTACTCTTTTCAGGGTTTTTTTTCTGATCTCCATATTTGCCACACCTCCACAAGAGAAAAGGAGAGGGGGCACCAACAGGAAGAACAACTCAGCCAAGATCTTGTCCATAATGCTGTGGGTCCAATTTCCAATAGCACAGGTTCCAGTTTCCATGTGAAACAGAAAATCACAGTGTTTTGCTGTTTAAACACATCACAATTTTGGTGTACCAAGGGATAACCAAAACATAGCTGCATCCTTTCCCTAGGGTATAAGAGACTTGCACACAGTGAAAGATGGGGATATTTTAAAGGAGATTTAAGAGAAAATAACATCTTGATATGTATTTTGAAAAAATTATGTGCTCAAGGAAGTGGGAAGGGAGTGCCCTCTGGGAAGGGCAGCTTTTAATTATGGGATAAATGCAGGGTATAAATAACTTGACTTGTTAAATTCCTGATGGTCTCTTAAACATTCAGCGGTTACTAAAGTGAGAGGTCAATCTGCTGCTTTCACTGAAGCTGAAGGAAAAAAAATCTATATGAAAACATTGATTTAATCTATTTTCCTTGGCCTTGATTTCCTGTAGCTCTCACTTTGGGTAATGTTGGTCAGTCTTGGAAATATTCAAAAATATGGAAATCTGAAGAAATTTTAAAAAAAGGGAAAATCCCACTAGAGGCAAATCACGTGAAGGGCCAAGAATTCTCCGTTTTTTCGGAAATGGAGAATATTTTGAATGATCCTGGTTATATTCAGCAAATTACTAATCATTCCTGATCCTGGAATTATTTAATTTTCCATTAATGGGGGTTTTAATTAGAAATGTTGATCTTTTACATACCACCACATTTAGAGGCCACAAAATTAAATATAATACAAACAAACAAACAAACCACCAACCCTAAACCACCCAAAATCCATGATCTGGCAGCCACAGGTAGCCTTTTGCTCAGTAGAGTCCTTTCTAGAATTAGGAAGCAAAGTGTTTTACTCACAGGTGACTGGAAAAGGGACTTGGTTTTTTCCCCTCTGAGGACAATGATCTTCACTTGGAGTACTGTGGTTGAAGATTTATTTTTGCACTTGAAGATAAATGGCCATTTGGAATAGATATTATTCACTGAAAGTTGGGAAATAATAGTTTATACTGAAACCAAAGGAATATTGTCCTGGTTTTGATTGATTTATATGACAAAACTTGAGTTTTCCTGTGGTAGAGCCAATGCCTAATTTTTTCCTGCGATTTTTGCTGTTGTTGTTGTTTTGTTTCAATAAAAAGACTTTGGATGCATGAATTGTACTCAGCAATTCAGAGGTTACATTTTGGAAGCTTCTCTGTGTCCTTTATTGCAAAAGAAGCTGTTGGGTTCCAAGGGATTTCAGAGAGAGGTGGAGCCAAAATTTTTCTTTCTTTAGTTTTCTTTTTCTTTTTAATTTTATGCTAAAGTTATTCCCTGAATTTGCTGGCTGCAAAACCATCTAGTTCACAGTCTGCATCTTTGCATCCATGTATTCTCTGCCTGGTGAAAAACAAGGTTGTTTACCCGTGGAAATGATCAATGGCTCCTGCGGGCTCCGGCTCAGCAAAGACATCCCGCAGCAGGAAACCACTTAAGCATGTGCTTTGCTGTAAGCAAAGATGGAAGGGAGAAGTTGTGTTCCCTGAACAACGATGGATAGGTGCTGATGGGTTTTTTTAATTTTTTTTTTTAATCTTTGAGGGGTTTATTAGACTTTCACCTACTTCAGCTGTATTGTAACCGGGACCTGCAGAGGAGTTTATTGCTCACACTGCCTGGAAGAGCACCTTGTCCCCCTGGACCCAGTTCTCAGAGCCCTCGCCCAGCACTGCTGCTTTAGGATTAAACCCTGGTGCTACTTTTGCTGGAGAACTGATTCTGGTAAGCTGCACCCCTGGCTCAGTGCTGGGTGATCTGACCTGGTGGGAGTCCCCCTCATGGTTTAAGGTGTGCACACTCCATGTGCTCTGACATCCTTCAAAGCACATCCACAGGGCTCAGTGACTCTCCCAGTGAGCTGAAAATCTGGTCCAGGTCCTGAGATGAGTGGGATTTGGAAGATAAAATTAGTGCTGCCCTGTGGCTGAGAATTAGTCATTGTCAGCCCTTGAGTGGCTTGTCCTGCACGCCGGCTCCGACGAGGGAGGGACTCCAGCTGGAGTGGGACCAGAGCTCATGGGCTCACCCCACTGCCATGGCAGGGAAGGAGCTCAGCCCCTTCAGACCTGAGCTCTGCTGTGCTCCTCAGCATCATCATCAGATACAAAGCTGTGTGGATGGGCAGTGTTGCTCATAAGAAAGGCACTAAGAAGCTGTGCTGGAGACCTGCCTTTTGTTCGTGGCTCCCAGCTGGTCTCCTGGGGTACCAGGACAAAACCCCTTTTTATTTCTTTGTACCTCAGTTTGCGATCTGCCAAATGACATTGGTTTCTTTTGTAAAACCCAGGGCTGAAGAGTGATGTTTTTATTTACTGCTGTATGACATTCAACATTGTTAGCTTATTCAATGTCATTTTTTCCATGATTTAAAAAATACCCTTAGTGGTTGCATTTATTTTCTTCAAACCTTTAGAGCTGTGAAGCCTTTTCAGTTTCTCTGACATCTATTTAAATCAAGCTTTTTTCAGTTGCTGGTATAAACTTCCAAAGCAGAATAATGTTGGCATGCTAGGTTAAATAGTTATTGGATGCTCAATATCTTTGCACTTGCAAGTTCTCCAACAGAACTTTTCTAAACTCCAAAATGAGTTTTTCTCGGTCCATTTATGACTAATCACATTAATCCTCTTCTCTGGGTCTGATGCTGATAATGCAGCATTTCTGTGCTCTCCGTGAGACACAGATTGTCAGAGCAGCAGAGAATGGAATGGATAATAATGCTCCCAAGCATTCAGCCCCCTGTTGTACCTCTGCCAACAGAAATTCCAGGGTTGCTACAATTTGTACAGACTGTGAGGTTTGCAGAGTTGAAAGGACTGGGAAATCCTTCAGAAATAGAAAAAACAGCTTTTCCCAAACATTTGTTCCTTTGCCTGGTGCCTGGACACAGCTGTCCAGCGGCATTCAGTGGACAGGAGTGCCCAGGGCTGGCTCAAGACTCCTCTGCAGGCAAAACCAAAGGAGAGGTGAGACCATGGCTGGGTTTCCTGGGCACAGGAAGGGGAGAAGTGCTGTGAGCAGGCAGGAGAAGAGAGGAAGTGTTTTGGGGGGCTGCTATGACAGTTCTTTTATTCCCAGTGCAGCTCAGAGCTGGTCTCTGCAGTGTTTCATAGCTGAGAATTTGCAAAGCAGAGACAGGACTCCATTTCCTGATTGAAAAAAATATTCCATTGGCACTGAGTGCTTGCCCTGCCAGCTGGGGAGAACCAGGCAGGGCATTTTCCTGCCCAAACCCCAGTTCATTTATCTACCTGCACGTGAGTCAGCGAGCCTCACTCTAAGCAGGTGTTAAAGCTTTGCTGGGTCAGAGCTAATGTAAAGCTCCGAGTGCTTTCCAACAAAAAAGGGAACAGAACCGTTTAGTCCAGACACCCATTAGCACTGCCACCCTTTGTCAAGAACATCTTGCAGCTCTCTCTGTTCCATGGTTTGCTCCGTGCATGTTTGATATTCATGTTTCCACATATGTCATTTGTTCTGTGGTCAAACCTCTCCCAGGGTTCAGGGCCTTGGCTGTGGGCAGCTAATTCTTTGGGTTGTCTTCTCCTACCGGGACATGAAGATGTATGCTTGATCTAGTCAAGTACTAATCAAGGCTTGAATGACTCCCAGTTTCCCTCCTGTTCGTTTTGAGTTGGGAATAATCAACCACAGAGCAAAATGGTGTTTCTCAGCAGTGTGTCACAATGATTGGTTGCATGGGTGTCACAATTCTGCAAGAAATACAGTAAGTTCCATTCTATTGTCAGGAGTTCTGCCTCATGGGGAGGCATTTGTAACTAAAACTGTTGCTCATTTGCAGAATCTGTAAGAAGAATGAAACCTTGACTGAAAATACGCTGGAAAGCTGTCGTAATAAATTTGACATAATATGCATGACGTGGATGGATAGATCATTGTTTGCCAGGCCTGGCAAATAAAAGTGGTGTTGTGGAGTCAGAATTACAAGGGGGGAGAAACATTGTTCTACAAGGCATGTTTCAGAGAGGAACCAAATCTGAAACAGCTATATATTTTACTTGTGCTTAAATTGAATAATAAAAAAGGCTTGCTCAGAAATCTTACTGTGCCTGGGAACACACATTGCTTTTTTTATTCTTGTGAACTTCTAAGAAAGTTTTCTACTCATAAATAGAAGTACCTGCATATCTGTTATTTCTTTTTAATGTTATTAAAAGATATTTAAGAAGAATGAGTGAGATACCTAAGAAAGAAAGCAGAGAAACAGCTGTGTAGTGTCATACCAGGGAGAGTATTAGGACAAGCATTTTAAATTTCACTTGAGATATCATCCTCCCATTCTGGGTGCTCTTGCAAGTTCCCTGTATGTCTTTGGCAAATTACTCATTCTCTTTGGCCTGTGTTTTCAAAAGCCCTCTCCTGGTTTGATGTTTGCATTTCCAGCTGGGTAGCTTCTGGAGGACCTCTGTGAAATATATAAACTGTATGCAACAATTCCACTTTGGAGTTTTGTACCCTACCATTTATCTGTCTGCATCTTTCAAACCAGGATTATGTCTTATTATATGCACATGTAATTTCTAGCCCAAACCAAATCTGGACAGCTGGATGATATATAGCATTTACAAGTATACAAGCTTTCAGTAAAATACTGCAGCGATGGGTAAAAGACATGAATTTGAATAGCTGAGAATCACAGCTTGCAAAAACAGGCTAGAATTTTGAATTTTATAGTACAAAATAGTGATTTTCTGTTCTGGAAATTTTAGCAAAATATTCCTGGAATGCAGTACCACTTCTGGCATGTACAGGGCTTGATTCTGAAGTGTGTTGTGGTATTTACACTTTGCTTTAAAAAGCAGCTGTGGGTCCATCCCAGCCACATCCAGACTCCAACCGTGAGTTCCAGCTGTGAGATTCAGGGCAGCAGTTTTCCAAAGTTCTTAAGTGAACAAGTCTTCAAAAACATCTTTAAGCTCTGTGTCTTTTCTGGGAAAAATTGCATCTTACAAGGGTGAGGGCTTTCAGCAGGCAGCTCTACCTGAACAGGGACAGCTGGAGGACAGAAAGTATTCTTCCCAGAGGAGGTACAGAAGGTATTCTTCCCAAAGGAAGGGCAGATTAATTTTGGCCCCTACAGTAAGAGATGCAAAATCTAAGCAAGCATGGAAATTGCCCTCATTAAACAGCAAAGCAGTTTGCTGAGAACAAACTGCAGCTGATGACATTTGGGGAGAGGTGAAGTCACCCTTGGAGTGTTGAAAGAAGGAATACACCTATGGAAATGCTCAGTGAGCAGAGGCAGGCACAGACTCACCCTCTCTTCCCTCCTGGTGCTGCGAGGGGCTCTGGGGCCATCGGTGCTGCCCAGCCCAGACAGAATATCATTAATATTCCTGACTTGTGGCTCTGTGCTGCTTTGACACCAAGGAAAATGAATCAGTAAAAGAGAAGCTTGTTTTTCCTGTTGATTTCTACGTTAGAGAACATGGTGTGAAAAGCTGTTTTTTACCTTGGAGCAAAATTTCGTGGAAATGTCCAAATGTTCAGACAGGAAGATTCTGTGTGATCCCGCAGTCTGGGACCGGTCCACTCAGCTGGGCCAGGGTGGGCAGTGCGAATTCGGGGCCCTTGGCCTCCCCCAGCCTCATCTTAACAGTTGAGATCACTTTTCCTGCCACAGAAGGGTCTAGAAGGGATTGTTGGGCGCCGTCCTCTCCTGACAAGCATGGAACTGAGCCTGACCTGGGCACAGGTACACCAGGAGGGACTGTGAGAGGAGGCACCTGAGGACTCAGCAGGGCAAATTCAGCAGTATGTGACTGGGAGGGTGAAATAGACAATGTCACATTCCTCAGGACATTCCTGAGGCTGCTCTCCCAGCTGCAGAGCTGTCAGCATGGCTGTTCAAGCTCCCTGGAGGGTTCTACTTGGAGCAGGGTGAGGTGCTGAGGTGGCAGCCAGCCCTACAGTGGCAACAGGGACTGAGGCCGTGCTGGCAGTCCAGGAGGACGGAGTCATTCAGGCAGGAGAGAGCTGGGGATCCTTTCTTCCCCCCTGGAGACGTGGCGATGGTTTTGGGATCATGTGGGTTGTCAGCTCCACCTTGAGTGTTTGGGACAGTGGTGCTGACACAGGGCAGACAGGGCAGATGTGTGCCCTGAGCACACAGCTATGGAATTATGGAATTAGGTAGATCCAGTTGCCACTTCCATGCCGTGCCCAGAGTGTTTCCTCGGCCCTGGGGACAGGCAGTGATGACCCTGGTGGTGGGAAATGGAGCCCTTGATGGTGATGTGTGTCTGCCTCTGCCAGGGGAGAGACTGAGCCTCCCGCTCAGCACATGGGCACCAAGTGCTTTCATGTTATCAATGCCCTGTCTCACCTCGAATTTAATTATAATCAGTTAATGGTGCAATCTAGGACTCAATGGGGGAAATCATACCTTTGAAAGGGGATGTAGTCAGGAGCTGGGCTCTGCAGGGTGTGAGGGGCAGGCCAAGCTCTGCAGGATCCACCCCTCACAGCCTCCTTCCTTTGTTTGAGGAAAAGGATCTATGCTGGCCATCAGCACCTGTTTGTCAGTGCCCAGATCCCAGACACCTGTCTGAGAAAGGAGAGGGCTAACAGGAGAGGTGGATCTACACCTTTGGAAGGTTTCCTGCTGCAGGTCTCTCTCCTTACAAACCAAAATTTTGGTCTTACCAAGGGGACTAGGAAGCAGCCCAGACAGTAGCAGTCTGGGAAGCCAGAGGACAACTCCCTTTGTGCTTGGATGAAGGCCACCATCTCACCCACCTGCACAGCAGTCACAGGGTCAGCAATGTTTTCTTAGCAGCACTGGCTGCTTCTTGTGTGCCCGTGGAAAACTGGGAGAGATAAATGTTTTTGCACTCTCACCAACAAGCTGTGTGGGGATTACGGTCACCTTGCAACAACTCGGACCAATTATCTGAAGGAGGATAGATCTCTGTCCTCCGCCTTTATATTATTCTCATAAGCTGCATTTTTGGCATCACTTAGAAGCCAGGAACATATCAAACCCGCATATGTCAAATGCTATTGACATCAAATACCTTTCATCGAGCCCCAAGCCTCTTGGCATCTTTTGAGCTCTGCACCCAGGAAAGTGGCTTGTCAGAGATGATTTTTCCAACTGAGGAAGCAAGTAGCATAATAAGACAGTGTAGCCTCAGTATACACCTTCCAACAAGTTTCCCAACTGCTCAGAAACCAAAACATGAGCCTGAATAGTAATTAGCCCATGAAGAAATCTGGGGATACAAGGAATGTATGAACTGTTTTAGCAAAGCACTTACGGCCCCTCGTTACCATTCTCCAAAAGCATTTCTGTCTGCATTTCCATCTGCATTTCCCATTTTCAACAGCCAAGATCATAGAATTACAGAACAGAAACGTAAAACAAAAATCCAACTGTGTCAAGTGGCACGAGCATGATTGTTACAGGAAATTACCCAGATGTGCCAGGTGCTGTGCAGATGTGCTCAGCACTCAGGAAAGCCCTCGAGCTGCCTACAGATCTGTCACTTCTGGGCTTCACAGCAATCAGGAGGTATTTTTTCTCCATCCAGGATGCCACTCTTCCCAGGCTGGGGCAGCACATGTGGTCAGAGGGAAACGCCCATCAGTTTCTGCCCAATCTGGATTTGCTCACAAATAACTTTTTTGGGTTTTTTTATATTTCTTCTCCAAAATAATAGAGGGTGAGCATGACCTGGGAACATGCAGCCCCCAAATACCTCTGTCGAAGGTATTGTCAAAGGTACAAAGGACTTTGCACCAAGGCCCCTTTTCTCAGTCAGCTCTGAGTTCCCCAGGTGATGGAACTGCTCAGCTGTACTGAGTTTTGAAGGGTTGCCTGTTATAAAATCTGAACTCCAGAGAGGCAGCTTGAAGAGTGGGATGCTGCTAGAGGAGACTCCATGGGCTAACTGAAATATGTCAACCTTGCTCTGGACAGTCATAGGTCTCACAACACCTGAACAACACATATTACAGGTATTTTCCTTTTTTCCTTTTATTTTCCCAATTTTTTTTCCTCTGAATTCACATAGTTTCAATATTCCACACTTTTGTTTTATTCCTTCTTTTCACATGTTCTCAGACTAAAATATCAGGGGAAAAGTCTTCATCATTCTTTCATGGTCATTTTTGAAGATCTTTATATGGGTTTATTTTTTTATTTAAGCCACGACTCAATTCCACAAGAAGGAAAAAGTGCTTTCAGGACTCACCTTCCTCATCTGATGTGATATAATCATTGCATTATCTTCTCCTATTTTCTATTATCTTTATTAGCTTTTATTTTCCAAGATAAAAAATGTATATGTTCACAAAAGCTCTTGGCAATGCTGGAAGATAAAGGTGGGAAAGTAAATGAGAATTTACACAGTTTTCTGGACATATTTTCACAGTCATTTGTGAAAACATTCGTTTATATGAGCCTCCAGAAGAACTTGACTTGGAAGAGATTTCAGTAAGAGACAAATATTGGAAAAAAATTTTATTACTTTTTAGTGATGGCACACTGAAAGCTGGGCTTCCCCCCAAAAAGTAGATTTAGCAATTAGCAGAGAAATTTGTGGATAGATTGTCTTTGAAACTGCCCAAGCCTTAGGCAAGGTCCAAAATGGCTTTGGCCTGCTCCAACCTTTGCAGTTGCTCATAGAAACACCCTTTTTATCAGCTAGCACAGAAACCCCGACTTTCCCTCTGCTGCTGTGACCTGTTCATTCATCAAGCCACTAGAAGACACTTTGTCCTTGCCTTTCCTCAGTCATCAAAGGTTCTTTCTTCTCTGCCCTCCTCAAAGCCTAAAACCGTAAAGAAATTATGTATTCTCCCTAATTAATGTGGTGATTTTTACAGAAATAATTTGTCTCCGTGTCCTTCACCACTGTGAGGCTTCTGTGCTCATTAGGTTACTCCTTCCCTGTCTGAAATATTTGACTGCTGGTTCCAGTGGTGGCCAGCACTGTGTTATGAACTCCCAAAGGTGGGATGCTGAGGAGGTGCTGAATGTCTGGAACTGGTGGGGCTTAGGTCTCTGCTGGAGCTTGTATGCAGTGCTGGGAGAAAAGGAACTGTTAAGCAAAAAAACCCAGCCCTGATGCGTGTCCAGGGTCACCCAGCACCTCAAACACCACCAGCAATGACTGGGGTGCCTTCCAAGTCCCTGCTGGTTATTCAAAATATTGCTTTTGTATAAAAATAACCTGCAAGATGTAACTCAAGCTAAGCATTGCTAATAAGATGCAGGATGAGCAATAGTTTAATGGTCTGACACACTAGAAATTATTGTTCTCCCTATTCATGCTGTTAACAGTGATTCATCAAGGACTGAGGTGGTGGAGCTGCAGGTCCTTTTCAGACGTGCTCAGAGTCCATTTTCCCAGGGGATGTGAGGTGCGTGCCCTGACCCGATACAAAATCTGCAGTTTCCAACCATTTCCTGTATCACCAATTAAATGAGCAGTGCTATTTAAGCAGCAGTTGTGTTCTGAAATCCTCCTTCAAGGACTTCTTGGATCAGTTATGTTAAAATTGCAGAGCAACAGTGTCTGCAATAGACTTGTGCTGGGAGAGTTACTTGCCCTACTTAACGTATTCATAGAAAGCTACAGCTGTAGGTTTTGCTTTTATACAGGTCAAGCAGGGGGAATCACTGCTGAATCAAAGTATCTGACTCCTCCAATGCCCAAATTTACAAAGAATACATTCCTGCTAAAATTTCTACCTGTTTTTTTTTTGATTCAGTCTCGCTAGAGCAAATTCTCATAAGGCGAGCTTCTAAAAAGACTGATTTTCTGCTCTCCTTGACTACACAAGATGTTCAAAAATTAATGAAAAAGTGACACCCGTCCAGCTTCCAGGGCATCACATTCATGTCTGCATAAATTCTCCCAGGTCAGCTCAAAACCAATTCAGGGTTAAAATCTCATCTAGTCACCTAGATTAAAAACTAATTTCTCTAAAGTATATCCTATATTAGAGCCTTTTCATGCAAATAAATAGCCAAGGGCCTCATTCTCTCCTTCTCTATTAGTTGTGCATGTCATGAATTTGAACAGAACATTTTGTCCTGTACTCTAATTACATGCATTATAAAGAAAAATCTATTCCTTGCATACATATTATTAGGAGCAGTTCGGAGGCACCATTCCATCAGGGCGGCCGTCATGGTGGCTCAGCCTGATATTGACAGTTTAATCATTTTGTTTCATAGGAGATTAAAAGTCATATGATGGCTGTTCCTCTGTGGAGCAGCCAGCGAAGCCAATTGGAGTCAATCTGTGTCTAAGTGCCTTCTCTGCTCTGAAAACAGACTTGCACTTTACAAAATATATTGGGTAATTATCAGTGGCTACGGAAGAATGATAAAAAAATACTGGCCTGATGACAGAGTAAATAGGGCTACCGTTTAAAAAAAATAAAATAATGCTCCTTTTGCTCACAGCTGTGCTGCAGCACATGTGCATGAGGGCTAACTTAGTTATTCCCTAATGTATTCATGTGCAGGATCATTAGCAGCTTCAATTCCCTTCACTTTATCTCACTGGAGAAGGATGGAGCAATTGATACATGAGACAGCCACCTAACACCTATTGCAATTAAAGTTCCCTTTTATCAAAGGAGGACGTCACCCCCTTGAAAAGATGCTGAGAATTTCAATAAACATAGCAAAATATTAGACCTCTACCCTTGCTTATTTTGGTTTACAACAGCCTGAATTAACTTCCTGAGGCAATATGTGGTTTAGCCTCTGTCTTTCAAGATGCAGCCTGGAAATAAGGAGTGTTAAGCTCCATCCATTTTTGGCTTCTCAGTGTGAGACACGATACAAGGGATTTTTAGGGGACTGAATAATGTTCTCTAAAGATCACTCCCCTCCAAACCATCATGTGTGGGGCACCATAGATCTCCTATTGGCCAAAAAAATGTTGATTAGAATGAAATCCCAATGGATCCTTCACCTCCCCAAGGACAGGATTCTCTGTAGCATCCTGAGAAATCAGCCGTTGAAATTTAATGTGGATCTTGTGGGAATGTAGCTTCAGTGTGAATGTGAATAACTCTGTACCTGCACCAGGTGCTATGAGAGTGCTGCCAGTGTGTGTGATGTAAAATCTGTCTGTCTACAAAGCTGTTAATTCAATTTGTTGCTAGTCTGGGACAGCACAAAAACCTGGTTACTTGATTTTTTTTTTAAATCACTCAATTTAGTCTTTTTCTCTAGTATGTTTCAGACATGATAAATACCCTGCATCTTCCAATGATGACCTTAAAAGTTGAGAAAGATCAATAACTGTCCACCAAGAAATTTGTAACTTGGCTCCCTTGAGTGCTTTTCCTTCGATGGAGCGTCTTGAAAAGTATAAACTAGCATGCAGTAACTGCCTTGTTACTGTGAGAGTGCTGTATTTGAGGTCACAGATAAAAAAAAGCCCAAACCAATAATTGATAAAATGTCTTGTCTCTGGCTGAAATTCCTCTTGGAGTGGATAAAATGTAATTATTTTTATCTTAAACCCTCTTGGTGGAGTGCCAGGGGACATTTCAGCAAAAAAAAAGAGGAATCAGAACTGTTGAAGATTTTCTCTGTGCAGGTTCATGGGGTTTTTGTTGTGCAGTGTCAGGTATGGATGATCCAGGCAGGCTCCTATCCCTGTGTGTCAGCACTTGCTTTCTCTCTGAAGCCATGTTTAGCAAAGCCATGGCACAAGGGCTTAACAGTGGCTGGGGAGAAGGTTTTATTGCACACTGAATATCTTCCTGCTGGAAGACATATTCTGTCTGCAGCTCCCAAGCATTAACCTTTCACTTGGCTAAATCAGCCAGAATTGCCTCTGTGCTGTCAGTGTTTGCACACAGGAGTAGTAATTATGAGAGCAGGATCATTCCCACTCTCTAGCAGAGTGCAGTCCTTGAGTAAATGAATTGTGATTGGGAAACAATTGGATGGTGGAGATGTTTCTAAGAAGAGCACCTTATTGACATTATTTTCAAACTAACAGGACACATCCTTGCAGTGCAAATATTGCTTTCTTTTGCAAATGTGAAAGAGTTATTACTTACTGCTCTGTGAGAGGACAGACCTGCCACCGAGATAATGGCAGCTTAGTGTTTTATTGTGAATCTCTCCACACAGACCCGGTGATGTTTATGACAGCAATTGCATAGACAACCCATTCTTCATTTCCAGTATAACTAAATTACAAGCGACAGCAATATAAAGCATGATATTTAATTGCCTCAATGAACATTGACTTCCTTGAGCATGTATTATGCACTCCCAGGCTGACACTCTCCAGGGGTATGTGTCATTCTGAGGAGCTGCGTTTTGGGGTTCGCAGGTTGAGTCACGGGGAAGTGTTCTGACCTTCTGGAAATGCCTATCATGAAAGACTGGGTAAATGGTTTAAAATTAAGTCTTCTGTGGAAGGTTTTGGATGCTGTTCTGTATCCCCATCTCCCAGGCTGTCTGTACTCAGTGTAACCTTGGCAGGTACCAGGGAAGGGGAAGAGGCAGCGTCCCTCAAGCAGGTGAATGGTGCTGCTTTTGTGAGAGCTGTTCTCCCACTCAGTGCTGCACATCCTTGTGGTGAATCCCAGGGCAGCCTGCGAATCAGAAATATGGGGAAAACAAAACAGACCAAAACCAGCTGTGGGGAGATGAGAAACTCTGTTGTGTGAGGTTTTCAGGAGCAAATTAGCCAAGCATCTGCCACTGATTCTGTGAGAGGACCAGAGGTTCCCTTCCCAGAGCCATTGATTTGGGCTCTGTGGAAGACCACACTGCTCCTTCAAGGATTCCCTTCTCTGACAGCAATTCCAAGTAGCCAGAAGCATGCATAACTGCTAAGAAATACATTTGGAAGTTTAGAAATACATTTGCCCTTCTTAACCTGGAGGCCTGGGGATGCCTCTGACAATAATAATCTGCCTGACATATGTGCAAGCAGTGCAACCAACTCCCTTTTACAAATACCTCCGTAAGTCAATAAATCAAATGTATCTCTTATTCATCCCAGACCCTTTAAGTCCTTCTGCAAGGAGAAATTCTATATATTTGGGAGCCCAAAGCATAATAAAGCCTTCAGCTGTTTTTTTATGAATTGGAAATTACTGAAGCTATAACTTTTAAGAGAGCACTGAAGTTTTAGTTGATGTCCTAAATTATTAAAAATCATATAAAGTGTAGTACCAGTAATTATTTTCAAATTTAAAATGACACTTTTAGAGTATGTGTTGATGATGTCTTATGTTCAGGCTGTGCATGGCATGTGCATAACATTGTGCAGTTATAAAACTTTTAGTGGGATCATTTAATAAATTCTAGTGTGTGTTTCTCTGTAACGATACCTGATATAAATATCTGATGTTTATTTATCTATATCAGATAAAGACACACATAAATATCTTAATTGGAAAATATTCCTATGCCAGCTTGTCTATTAAGACCTCATTAACTCTAGATACATGGTAACACATTTTGGCATGTGGATATACAAGATGATTTTACTTCAAGAGCATAGTGTTCTGTAAATGCCCTCTAAGGTTTATCTGCCCTAGAGACTGAGTTACTTTTTGATTGATTTCTAGAATTCCTGAGTTAAAGATGCTTTAAACTGATAAACCCAGTTTGTGCAAACACTTGAGATCCTATTAGACACAGAAGTCAAATACAAATAATTTTAAACTGACTGATTTGGTTTTATTGTTTACAGATTTCTACATGGAAGGGATTTGTCCTTTTCTGCTGCATATGTGCTTGTTTCAGAGAGAACAATTTATTTCTGGCAGAATTGCTGTAGCCCTTTTGGTTGCGTTAGTAGCGTGAAGTCCAATCTGAGAACAGGTGAAGTGCCCAGCACTCATTCTATTTATACAGTTCACCAGTACATAACATTAAATGGCATTAGGATTGCACACTTTTTGTCATGAAAATGAGGCATCAAAAATGTCCCATGTCACAGACGATGTTCTGTTCTGACTGATGCCTTGCAGTTTTCTGACTTATTTCACTATTTTGTACTTCGATTCTCTGGCTTCTGTGTTCTCTTTTTGATTCAAAGCAGGAAAGGTTAGAAAATGGGTGTCAATTGCAAGCAGTCTGTGGGAAGAAAAATGTAGAATTTTTTACCAGTTGGATGTAGATCCACTGATTTGTTGGATTCCTTTGTTTTAGTCAAGGTTGGACATATCTGCTGAGGACATGTTGCTAGAATGCAAACCAAAGTCACATTACAGAGATTGGTATCCCAAAAGATGTAGGCTGAGTGTGTCTGTGACAAATGTTGTCATGAGGAAGAGAAACAGAAGGAATTCACTGTGTCTGAATTCCGTGAGTCTTCAAAGAATTTTTTGACCCCAATGCTGTTTTCTTATCCTTT
The DNA here is from genome assembly GCA_013397775.1 of Eulacestoma nigropectus. Lineage (NCBI taxonomy): Eukaryota > Metazoa > Chordata > Aves > Passeriformes > Eulacestoma > Eulacestoma nigropectus. Next base: position 476,171 of record VZTE01005662.1, on the reverse strand, counting down.
TTTTATGCTTAAGAGAATGTCATGTTTCTGCAAGAAGAAATAATCTTAGAGAGATGAATGGATTCAACCTTCTACTGAGTTTTTCATCACCAGGTTCTGCAGAGCAAAGGAATTGTCCTGCTGCTACTCAGGAAAGTTTCTTTGATGTAAAAACTACCTGGCTAAACCTCTAAACCTGTATTTGGAACACTGTGGCAGGGTTTCACCCTCAGCATTTCCCTCACTCTTAGAGTGGGGCTACCTCAGTTGGTTTGTGGAATTAGCCTTCTTTTGGCAGCTGTGGTGCTTCATGCCTGAGCTGGCTCAGCTGCAATGTGCGTGTCAGAGAGCGTGGTGAGGGGGAAAGCCTGGCAGGGAGAGACTGGAGGATTCATTCTTCCTTCGAATCCATCAGGTGATAAAAGATCCACATTGGTGTGAATCTTTACATCAATAACACATTAATATTGGATATAAGCCATGCACTCTGGGCCATAGGTGCAGGCAGGTTATTTTTCACAGCAAAGCAATCTTACCTCTGGTTAAGTGACTGGGCTGGGTTTGAGCATCCTGAGGACAGTACAGAGCAGCAGTTCGCTGGCAGAGTCGGGTTCTGTGTATTCAGAACCTTGGTATCACAGTCTCAATCCTAGCAGCTCCTGGTAATTCTGAATCTGGGAAACCTCTCCCATTTTTCTTCAAGATATCAGTAACTTCGAGCAGAAAAATACGCTCAGATTGAAAAATGCTGCTCATGGAACGAATCTGCACTATACATTATCTTCTTATTGAGGACAAAGGACAAATATAATTTGGTGCTGGCCAAAGCTGCTTTAAATGGAGAGCAAGGTTTCCCTTGTCATGGAGGGACATTTAGTTGGTGCAGGAACACATTTGCAGGCTTTCTGTGAGCTGTAAGGGACACTTTGGGGTAATTCTGGGGGAAAGAGAGTTATAGCATCTTCGCTTTTCCTGACCAGTGCAATAGATCTCAGAGTAATAAAAGTTGCCCACAGAGATGGCTCCCACCACTGATCTTGGTGGTTCTTGGCCAGTGGCTGAGTGACAAACTGGCAATGAAGAATTTTATCATCATTGTAATGGTTCTGCTCGCCATGGCTCATTTCCTTCAAGTTTTATAAAGCCTTAGCTCTAGACAGACACTCAACCCTGGCTGTAGCTACAATGGTTTCTGTCATCTGGCATTTATTTCCCAACATCTTAGTCTGGTTGAGGACTTAAAACACTAAAATGATTTGCTCTTTGAAGCACTGACGGAATTGGTCATGAAATCATGGCACATGCCAATCCCCTCTGCATGCCATTGTCAGAGCAGTTCTGCAAGTTATATTCTCTAAAGGTGCATCTTGGGAATGTGTTCATGCCATCATCAGAACTCATTCACAGTTGGGTGTGAGTTTTGGGAGGGTTTTGGTAGTTTTTAGGCCCCTCTGCCAAGGCCAGTGTTCAGTGGGGGTGGAGTGACACACAAAGGCTGCAGGCTCCTGTCCAAAGGGCCAAGCAGACAGGAGAGAGAGCAGACGTGCAAGGAGCCCTGGGGGTCTTAATCAAATGCAAGCAGCTGGACAACAGCAGAGCTGCAATAAAATCCCTCTTCTAGTCCACTGTATTGAGGGACACATGACTGTACTGCCAAACCCAGCCTTCATTTCTCTGTCCGCCCACCCCAAGCTCTTTTGATATATCAATCAGAAAAGTCTGCTTCTTATTCACCCCACTTTTCTGTTAGTCTTGGTGAAAAATCACATCACACAGTTACTCCTTTTGTTCATACCCGTGTTTCATTTGCAGAAGAGGTAATCTTCCATCCTTAATGGAATTAATATTTTTGCTGATGTGTTTTGTGGCAAGAGCCCTGACAAAACTCATTTCTTCATGTAGACCATGAGTATAAGCTTAATGATTTATGTGCCTTGTACGATGTAACAATAGGTTTGATTGGCATGGCCACTCCTCTGGGGAGCGTCTTCAGTGCTCCACCACCCTCTGGGTGAAAAATCTTCTCCTAATATCCAACCTAAACCTGCCCTGACACAGCTTCATGCCGTTCCCTCAGGTCCTGTCCCTGGTCACCAGATCAGTCCCTGAGTCTCTGACCCTCCACTTCCCCTTGTGAGGAAGCTGTAGACCGATGCCAGGTCCTTGGGACAGACACCTGGGTTCTGTGAAGCTTTAGGTGTTGATATGAGAGCTAGAGCTGTGGAGGGTCCAGTGCAAAGGCTGTAAAGGGAAGGGGAACTTCATCAGAATAAGGGAACTGGTATGACCTGAAATCCTGGTGATTAAGACCAATGGTGGCACACTTGCCTCATTGGACAGGATGCTAGAAATGAAAAGACTAAAAATTCTTAATTCTTGTTAATTGTTTTGCTAGTTGCTTTTAGTTAAGCCAGCAGGAATTGTTCTAAGTAACAGCCCCAGTCTTGCTGCTGTCTCCTTGACACTGCATCATTGTCTTTGCTCTGGAGGCTCACAGAGGATGCAGGTTTTGCTGGCCACTCAGTCATTTTGATTGGTTATCCCTCAGCTGGGATCTCAGTTTCAGCTCACAGAACTGCGAAAGAGATTTTTAAAGGTGGTATTTGAGCAAATTTTGTTGGCATTTAAATATGCATGTAATTTCTACAGGGCTTTGGAAAATTTTGCTGTAGCTTACAAATGTCATAACTTTAAAATGCCAACCTGATTGTAATTATAGTGTCCCTTTCTCATGTAAGCTGCAGAGGAAAATAATTTAATAAAATCACTCACTGTTTAAACAAATGGGGGAGTAATTAAATGTAATGGATACTGTGGTTTCTGTACCAGTCTGTGAAGTCTCTAATGAAATCTGTAACTCCATCGTGAAGCAATGACAGATTAAAAATGAAAAAGAAAAGAACAGTAGTCATTACTTTTGTGATCTTCAACAAAAATGTGCTCTGCTCCATCTGCTAGTTCTGCAGCTGTGGTTAACTAATAAACAGTATTCCCAGTCCTGCACTAACTGCATTTGATGTGGCTGGTGCACAAACAAAGGTGTCTTGGCAGAATAAGGTGCTATATGAGTTGTTAAAGAAGAGCAGCCTTGTGGGCTTTAGATTCAATGGAAGCAAAGGGGAAAGCTTTGCCTTTGACATACGGAAAAATAAACAAGCCAAAAAACATTTTTCTCATAATTTTCTGAAACTGTAAAACGTAATATAGAATAATAATAAGAACGTGCTTGGGGCTATGGAAGACTAACATCAGCTTTAAGAGCACTCACAAGCTGTGGTTTTCATTTCTATTTCCAGTGGCTCTATCAGGTAAAACCAGAGAAAAGACACCCCTGAAATGCTTCAGAAAATTTCCAAACTTACTCCTAAACCTTTGTCTTGGGTCTCTCATTGCTCTGGGTGGAAGGCAGCTGGCACAGAGACTCCTGTGGTCTGAAGGAAACACAGCTGCCTTTGGCCTCTTCCCTGCTTGCTCCATGCTCACAGCCTCAGTGGAGCTCCCAAAAATGTGAAGCCTGTGTCCAGGAGCCTTGCTGAAAGGTAATCTAGACACATATGAAGCCCACTGAAAGAAAAACTTCAAAGGGTAGGTTCTCTGCCACAGTGCTTCTCACAATGTCAAAATTTCTAAGGAAATGATTATTTTTCAGAGATTTTACCTCCCACAGCCTTGACAAGAATCACAAGTAACATATTACTGTAAAGCAGAATCTCTTTTCCATTGGCTCAGGTGTGTATTCTGTAGTTTAATCTTAATTCACACAGTTTAAAACACTTGCATGTCTTGGTTCAGGGACACACCAGATATGCAGGTGGAAGGTTTCTCCTATTCTTGTTCTGCATGGATTGAAATGGTCGGCTTCAGAAGTTAATTACTCTATTGTTGTCACAGAGTTGTGCCTGAAGCATCAGTGAGATTTTCTCTTCTAGTCACTGGCAGATATTGTTCTGCCAAAGTAGCTGTGAGTCATGCTGGCAGTCACAGTGCTGGTTCAAGGCTGGCACAAGGCTTTGAAATGCTGCTCTTGGAAATGAAAGGGAAAATGCTTCTCACATAAACTGCTCTGTATGAAATACTGCCGTGTTGGCAACAGGAAAACAAGGAGGTGTAATTCCGCTGTCCCTTACATTTGTTCTTCAACCATACAAACCCAGAGAGAGAGAATTTAGATAAGACCTAGTCTAAACGGAGATTTTGATATTTCTTCAGAGGAAGAATGATCATTGCCATCCTTAGAAACCAAAGTATTTACACTGACCTAGCTACATAATGAGTCATGAATAAATATTTGTTACCACCTGACAGAATTGAATAAGGGGCCTTTACTACTTTTTGTAGAAGAGGTCTAACTGAAACAGGGGACAGTGAGTGACCAAGGAGGACAAGGTTCTGGTGCTTGCTGTCACTGCTGCCAGTGGCAACAGCAACCTGAGGATATTTGTGCCCCTCCCCAGTTCTCTGGGGCAGGACTGCCTTGAAAAAACTCTGCTGCTTTCCCTCCTGAATGCTTCATTAATCTCCAAGCCTTCAGCTGCTTACACCTGATTTTTCTTTGCCTTTATGAATAGCTTTATTCAGCTCAGTGAGCCAAGACATGTTTAGGACCCAGACTGCAGCTCTCGCGCTCTCTCTGGGTGCACAGAGATCCCCATGAGCAGACCCTGCCTGAGGTGACAGGACCTTAACAAATACAGATGACATTGAAATTCTGAAATTAGGAGGCAGATGGAGAGAGCTGTTTCTATAGAAAATAAAGGCAATCTGAGGCATGTTTATATTTATCAATATATAAATACCGAGATACAAACTTATATAGATATATATAGCACAAGCCCACACGGACAGTCATGTCAGGCCTCAGTTAATTTGTAAATTGTAAGTGAACTTCAGGAGGGCCCAGCTCCTTGGTGATGTACATCCAGCAAATTCACATCAGATGAACACATCCCAGAGCCTTTCCTGGGACAAAAAAGGGAAAAGCAGAGAAAAGGAGATGGGTCTTTCTTCTCTTACGAGTTTCTCTTTTTTGATCTCTCAAATGTAAAGTTATAGCTCCTCCGATGCACTGAAAACTACCCCACAGATGAGGCCACATTTTTGGTCCATGTGGCTCCTGTGCAGCTGTCATCTGTGCCTCCTCAAAACACATCTCAGAGGATCCAGCCTTCTGTTTGTAAACAACACAATGATAAAGCTAATCTGGAGAAATGCACAAATGGACTGTGTTCTGTTCAGCCAGGAGCTTGCTAATAACTTTCTAAAATTGTTCTCCAGCATTAATTGAAATCATAAATCCCAATCACATTCAAAGCATAACTACTGTATGCCAGTGGCTCACTTCAGTTCTTAATCACACTCTTCTGGGTAATTTTCTTGCTGCTTCTTCCTTCCCTCAGGAGCGGCCATATTTATCATTGCAGTTCAAATACCTGGAGATATTTCAGTTGAAAAGTCGTATAACATCTCTCTAAGCATGTCAATACGTGTTCAGCTTAATATGAATGTCTGTGCCATTCCCACCGGAGAAAAGTAAAAAATTTCAGGGAAATAGATTTAACTTGTTTCTGCACAGAAGCCTGCAGATATCTTGTATCTAAAGAATATTTAAATTCTGTTTTGTTAAGACAGGATACTTACATTATACAGTGGAGCAGCCAGGAGGTTATAGTCTCCACTAGACAATTTGCCAGACAAGAAAGATGGCTTAGTTGCAATGTTGACAGCTTTATTCTTGTGGCTTTGGCAGAAAAATAGGCAAAAAGATTGCAGAGGCAGCAGGATAGAATACAACATGTAAGTTCAGAAAAATATTAACTGGTTGTAAAATGAGTGGGTGGATGCACTAAAGGAGGTGGCATTTCAGTTATATAACAACTTATTGCAACATTTTTATGGCCAAATTATGCTCTTTTTCTGTGCTGTAATTTTGCATCTGCTGCCCATCTCCAATGGAGAGAGACGAAATATTTATTTGGAAGGAGAAAAGGGCAGTAGCCATCCATCATATTCCCCTGAATCATCCCACTGGTCTCAATAAAGATCCCCCTGAGGATTGTGTTCCATTTCTAGTATATTATACACTGTGATTTTACAGATCTGCTTTTGTTTCGTAGAGCAGCCACTTGAATAAAGCCCCTACAAACACCCCTGACCTGAATGTGGGTTTAGGAGCATGCTGAATGTCAAGGACAGCAGGGGAGTGGACATGCCAGTGTGGTCTCCACAGGGAAAACCAGGAGTTAATATCATCATCTTTCTGGCTGATGAGGACCAGGCAAGCTGATGCACCTCCACAGTCGTGTTCTTGGGCCATCCCATTCTCCTGAGCGTGACAGAGCCAATTCTCTCCATAGCCAGAGCAAATGCAAAAGCGTGTATAGTGGTGGGTTTATTGAAGAGTTTTGTTCTCTCGTTCGACATATGACTCTAGAAAAACTTTTCTTAGCAATCCCTTGTGCACATCATGAGGGACCTCCCTGGCACCATGGTCTCTATTCTAAAGAGCATTAGCCTTGAATAAAAGGAAAGAAAATAAATGTGATTACTCCCACTTCAGAACTGGGAACTGACGCACATTTTCCTTTTCTTGTTCTTTTCACAAGTGTGGAGACTTTTAGTGGAGGACCCTTGGAGCAGCTGTAAAACTTTATGGGGAAAATTGTTTTGTCTGTGCTTCAGCTGGGGCCCCCAGAGGTAAATTTTATACACTGAATAAACAGGATCTTGGAGCGCTCCATAGCCCAGTCTGCTGCATTGCGCAATATCCAGAGGAACAATCTTGAGGAACAGCCTTGGAACGAGCCTGAATTGTTACCCCAAGTTCAGGATTTCGTGAGCCACAGTACCAGTTCAGTCCCTTGTCCCTCTCTTGGTCCCCTGGAACTTAATCTTTAGCTTCTCAGTGCTACCCAGTCTGATTCTCTCAACATCTGCCCTGTTTTCCTGGGATAAATTGAAAAGGAAAGGCTTTTGGAACAAGAAAAAGTACATACATGATTTGGAGGGGGATGATGAAAAACCCTACGTGGTGAGATAATTCAGAGCTTTGTAACTTAATGTTAAGAATTCCCTTAAAATTGTGTCACAGAGGTAAGGGTGGCAACCCTGAAGACCTTAGACAAGAGCAAGGATCAAATCACCAGGTTGCACACATTCCTAAATCCAAAAGGTGACAGCCTAGAAAATCTCCTCAAAGATGCTGTGTTTTTCTGTCTCAAGGATTCAAAAGTTATGTGGGAATTTACTACAGCAGACATAGAAACAATGGAAGAGCCAAGGTTCAGTGACCAACACAGGAGAAAACAGTGTAACAACCACCATGGGATAAAGTGAATGAAATATAAACTACAAGACTGGGGACAGTTTATAGTAAAAACTGAAGACTGATGAAGAAAGAAACTCAAATAGCAGCTTGAAAATTGTCAACAGAGTAAGAGAAGATACCAAAATCGATTCCTACAACTGAGAGAAGGGTCTGTCTGCTTTGATGTCTTCCCCATAGCTCATTCCTAGAAGGGTGGGAGGCCTGATGAGGAGACAGCTGATTGTGGGATAGCTGTCTAGAAAACAGGTTTGTTTATCCTTGTGGAAAACATGGAGCTTTTTCTCTAAAACTAAAACATTTTTACAATTCAAAGAGACAAAATATTTCCAGTGTACTTTCAATGGAAGAATTTTGGGGAAGTGGAGATAAATTTTTGTTAAGAAAAGTCATACAAAAATGTTTTCCAAAAAATATCGACACAGATCCTCTGGGAGCTGAGCTACTGACAGAGTAAATAGTGGGAAGGGAGCACAGCTTTCAAGAAGCAAGAGCACCAAAGGTCGTTTTCCTGATGCCAATCTCCTTACCATTCCAGCCAACCACCTGAACCAAGCTTTTCTTGATTATCACTAGATTTTTATAACCTGGATCAAACTTATTTACTGAGCTCTTCTCTGTGTTTTCTACACCAGTGTTTTCTGGTTCAAACAAACTTCCATTGCATGAACATTTTATTTCTCATTTTTACCAGTATGCTGTGTGCAGTTTGGCTTAGAGAAACTTGTTTTTTCAATAAAATATCTATAGAAAGTTATTACCAGACATTTAATGGAGCATTTTTACAGTGATGGAGTTTTGTCGGAAAAGCAGCAATTGATTATTTCTGTGTGTAAAACTGATGGGTGTGAATAATTCTGCCCTGTCACAAAACAAAAAGAGCATTTGAAGTTCTCTGTGAGACAAAGTACTCACAACAATGGATATTTTAACAGATACATGGGCTTGAGTTTCTCCATGAAAACCTTAGAAAACTTTCAGAGAATATTAGACATTTTTCCCCCTCCATTCATCTTCATGCAGCTCGAGTGTGTGCTGTGCAGCTGGTATAATTTTTTAGTACTGTTCAAGACCAATTCCCATGGGACCATTTCCCCCTCAATTATTCTGTGGGTGTCCAAAAACAAAAGAGGAAAAAATATTCTATAAGCAGTGAAGGAAACTGACCTCTCCAGCAGGAGTATCTTCCTTCAGGGGTTATTGTGTGAGCACAGGGATTTCACTTTTTGCTCCTGTGCCTTACAAAGATTTGTTCCTTTACTTGTACTTGGGACAGGTGTGCATTGCACCTCCCCTAGCTACAGTAACAGGACATGAAGAAAAAATGAAAGGATAAAGTTTGCCTATGGAAGTAATTTGCCTGCTTATGCCCTAATCTAAATGACTTTAACTGGATCTTTCACGAATTTACAGCTGTTCTGAAGCTGTAAATTCTGGGATTCTGAGATTATGAGTTGCTCAAGGAACAGAGTAAATCCAACTAAGAAAATCTCTAGAAGCCCTCATGTGGGTCAGAATCTTAGGCCTGCTCTCCATTGATGAAATACTTTAGTATTAAGTTTCCATATTGTAAAAATATGTGAAATAAGCAAATAAATTAGACTGGTGTGCATGTTCAGAATTTTCTACACACAACGTAGTATGTCAGTGGAAAATATGTCTTTGTGGTTTTTCTGTAGAGACAGTCAGTACCTTTCTCGTAACTGCAATGGTTTTAAAGCCTAGACTTGGTTTAAAAAACCTTCAATTCAACTCCTTGCAGAGAAGCCTGTGTTTTACATGCACCCTACCCACCAAAAATGCTCTTCTCAGAATGTCTCTGGGTTTAATCCCCCCCGGTTTTGTCTTTTTTTCTATCAAGTTATCATCGTACCTGACATGGCTAAACCCAGGATTATCATGAAAAGCAGGAAGCAGGTAAAGAGTATTTTAAGCAAAGTGGGAAGCAATGCAGGAGAGCAAAAAAAGAGATAAAAATATTTTGTGTGCAATTCTTTCCAGGATTGTTCACTTGGAATCCCAGGACACTGTTGCCATGTTTAGTGTGTTTTTATAGACAAAAGGGGTGTTTGCACTGTGAGCTCTACAGCACTGGGAGGGTGGAGAGCTTTGGTTACTGGGCTGTTTGTGATCTCAGCTCACGACTCAGGGGAGACATTTTTGCTCCAGTGACCTCTAAGCTGCCTTTAGTTTATTGATTGTCTAATAGGGAAAATTGATTTTTAACTAACTCACCAGTTTTTAGACCTGAACACAGTTGTCACTTCCAGTAAGGGTACTTCAGTCCATCATATGAGTTGCCTCAGTCATCAATTCATTCTGGATGCTGCAAAAGGTGGGGATGTGCCAAGAGGTTTGGCAAGGAGCCCAGACACAGCCCAGAACAGTCCATAAATAAAATGTGTTTAATATTATGTTATGCCTGTCATAGGTGCTCTGGCATTGGCAGAAAACAGCTGTGCCTAAGGGGCAATAGGCTGAAAATAAGAAAAGGTAAATTCTGGGACTATAAGGGAAAGGTATCAGGGAATATTGGGGGAAGAATATTGAGGAGACACTTCTGAAGTGTCTCACTTGCAGGTCAGACATTCTTGCCCTGAGACCTTTAAAGCTGAAGCAAATAGGTAGCTGGAGATGCAATATACAGAATCATTGGTCTGAATGGAACCTATTCCAATTTTAATATCAACAATCTGAACAGAGAGATTTCACAGGTAGTACTGTTGCATCATATTTCATAAATGTCCTCTTGCAATATCCAAATTCAAGAGTTCCAAGTCTCAGTTCATTGCTTGTTCTCATCTCACCTATACCCTTGGGAAGTGCCAGCCAAGCTGAAGAACAGGGTGACTGAGCTGGAAGACACTCTTTGTTTTTTCATCGATGTTTCGTTTTTCACAAAAGAAAAGAAGAAAAAAAAAAAAACCACAAAAAAAGAAGAAAGTAATTTGGCTTCATCTAAAATAACCAGTTTGCCCAAAGCAGTATACTTTTATCTTCAGGCTGTTTAATCAAAACAAACCATTACATTTTACAGGAAAAAAATGTAATCTTGAAATAGAAAAGGAAGGAGCATCAGCTAGAAATGAAAAAATGAAACATGAGAAGAGCAAAGTGAAATGCATTCAATATTTAAGAAAAACACTAGAACTACAGATTCCAAAATTTTCAGGAACATCGTTTTCCTTTGTGAAATTGAAAATATTTCCCTGTGTCAAACCAAACTGCTGAGCACCTCTGTGCCCTCCTTTCAAAGACATTTGGAAAGAAATTTTCATTTTCTAAGTGGATTTAATAAATGCAATTCTTCTTTATCTGCTTCTAGGTTCAGTGTATAAACATTAATGTAGTTAATTAACATAATGACATGAATAGCTTCAATGATTTGATTGAAGTGACTTGATTGTTTAGGATAACGGCAAACTTTGCTGGGAAGGCTGTTGCTACTCTGGTAAGTTCAGTCTGTGCAGCAGCAGCTGTGCCAACCAACCATTTGCCATCATAAATATCCTAGTTTGCAGGATCCCACCTCATATCTGGGTGTTAAAATATTGGAATCTATAGGTGATCTGGAACATATAATACTATCACTAGATGCTAGTATGGAAATTATAGGTTAAATTCTGCGAACAGTTCCTTGAAACGAACAATAAAATATGTGTGGATGTACCAGGAGCTAAAACAACAACTACTGATTCGGGACATGTAAGTTTAACCTGTCTGGTGTGGCACCCCACAAAATCCATAATCATAAAGAACCCCAGGCCCTCCGTCTTGGTTCAGATGCTTTTGTTCCAAGCACAGACATTTCCTGACAAATGGTTTTGGACAGATTTTTTTCCTCAGTACATCTGAGCTGCATCTCCTCTCATGACAAACAAGACTGTGAGCTGATAAAAGCCAATCTGATGCAGTGCAACCTGGTGCCACAGATGAAAAGCAGCAGATGAAAACATCTGAATTTGATGAAAATCCTTCAGCAGGAGAACTGGGTGTCATGCAAAGACGTTGCTGGGATGGAGGGAAGGTTCGAGCCTCTGTTCATAGTGGAAAAGTCAGAGGGTTACAGAGATCATGATCTAGAGAAAGGGTCATGACACTTTTTCATTTATACATTGGCACCTGCTGAAATTTTCATTCTTGTGGATTTTCTCCTCTTTCTTGGTCTGTCAGCTACACAGAATTCAAATTGAAACATCTTGTTGAGCTCACAGCTAGACTGCTGTTCTTCAAGAGAGGAAAGTAAAGAAAGTAAAAAGCTCTGAAGTGCTCTCCTGGCTTTGGACCACATCTTGGCCTATAATTTGTGAACACAAGGGCCTGAAAACGAGGTAAAATCATATTGCAAATGTCTACAGGCAGGATGTGGTTCTACACCTACTTACAGCTATTCTCAAATATACATGCTGGTTTCCATCATGTAAAGTGTGTGGCTCAGTGTAGCTGGCAGCATGGCAAATTTTAAAGGATACTTTTAATTGAATGCTGTAGATTTTGATTATATATCACCAATTTTGCTGCTGTTATGTATTCTACAGTATTCTCTTGAGGGTGAGTGGGACTGCAAAAATGTTACAAGAACATTAAAAAGTAATGTCTTACAATAGTGTCACACAAAGGAAAACTCCAACTCATTTGTTGATAATTTTGAGAATATGTTACCTCTGATATTGGATATAAATGCACCTGCAATCTGCATGCATTGAGTGCTCCCTTACTCTGCAGGAATTTCACTCATTTCTGTGGGACTGCTTGAGAATCATAACACTGATCCCTGGGTAAGGAAAAGAGCCTGATTTTACTCTGAAATACAAACATTGACCTCATCACTCCTAGATGATGCTGTAGACAGATGTGAATTTGCTAAAAGGAAGCTAACATCCAGCCCAAAATGTTCCTTTTAATCTCTAATCTGCATTTCTTTCTTGATTTTCTCTGATGTTTAAGGGAGTTTTATGCTCTTTGTGTGAAGTGTTGCCCCCTGTCAGAAGCGATCAGATGTAATAGACTGTGGGCAACTTAGCTTAGCTCATTTCTCAAGCCTCCAAAAGGCATCCAAAACTTCCTTTTTGAAAGATGTGGTGTTTACTTGCTGGTTTACTTTGTTCTCAATAATTTATTACTTATTTATTAATGTATTTTTAATTATATTTTTATTTTATTTATTTATTATATTTTTTTATTAATGTCTTTTTTTTTTTTATCTTGCTTATTCTCAGTGAAGGGAGCTGGATGTTATCTGAAGGCACGGCTACTTGTGAGGATGTGGAGTAAAGACCCCATCATGGTTTAGCTATTAAGGCCTGGAGTTTCACAGACTTAAGTGTTTGCATCATTATTCTTTTCTTTGCAGTGAAGAATATATCTATTAAATCCATTTAAGTAGACAAATGAGGAAATAACCAATTTTTTTCTTAGATAAATGTTCTTGATTTGTGATTATTAGAGTTTTATGTTGAGTTTGAATCTGCAACTTCATTTAAAGGTGCTAAATGCTAAGAACTGTCTGAAGCGTTACCTGAGTGCTTTCTGTCGGAGGATCACCGCTGTGTATTTTATCATGTTAAAGAAAGACAGTTTAAAATTGCATTTTACAAAAGATCGTTGAACAATTTTAGGTAGGATCACTGATTAACTGGATGATCTGCTCTTCTGAGCTCGTTAGTGCAGACCTGAAGTTTATATGGTTTTAGGGTCTGAATCAGAGATTTATAAATATGCAAAAGTCAGAGATTTATAAATATTCACCTAACCATGTTTATATTACACCAACCCAGCCTACATTCCTAGTGAGAGCCTTGCTTTTGTTTATAAGAGAAACATTGTTAAAATAATTTATGGTTTTTTGATTTCACCGGTTTGATAGATTACATATTGCAGTGTCTACTGTGCAGCATAGCTGAGCTACCAGCAGATGCTGTCCTCATATTTGTATTACATATATACGTGTGTGTATACACATGTATATGTTCTATTTATATATTTTGCATTTGTCATATTTTGCTCATTCCTTTTTGTTAATTGTATGGCTGTTGCATTATAGTGAACTTGTGTTTTGGCATCTTTTACAAGAACACATTTTCTTGTGCAGTTGTTTCTCTAAAGGTTAGAACTCCAAAATGTTATTTTTCATGTCCAGTGTTCTGAATTCAGATGTACAGAAATACATCTCTCCTGGAGAAACACTTTAGCCGCGATTTCAGTTTTCACCTTTCCATTATTTGTCTGTTCTCATTGACACTCAGAGTCATGGCTGGAATATCTGGCACAAACTGAGCAGCAGCCCCCCTGAAGTCTTTATCTTTGTTGTCTCTTTCTACCTTCAGCATTTTGATCGAGCCAGTTTATGCATCTTGAAGGCAGAAATCCCTTATGGAAACATTTCACTTCAGCTCATTCATAATAGGTATTGATAAAACCTCTCGTTGCCTCTGCCAGGATTCGAAGAGTCCCTGCCGTTACTCGGCAGCATCTGCACAAGTTCCCCTCTCCAGCACACCTGGGGAGTGCTGGGGTTATGCATAATGCAGGAGTGGATCTGTGCCTGGGCTGGGTCTGTACAGAGACCTCACAGGTGCCTGTGCCGGCCTGCCCAGGGCAGCCCCAGGAATCCATTAGGCAGCTGCCTGGGTTATCACTTTAGAAACATTTTAGAAGGGTTTGATATCCTGGCATTAAACCCCTCTTGCTGCTTGCTGCATTCTCGTTCTCCAAGAAACTCAACGTAGGTGGAAAATCCAAATAAACTCAAGTTGCAGGAATCTCCTTTCCCTGGAGCAGGCAATCTCTGTGTCTGTGTAGCCCTGGAGAGCTTTGTGGGCTCAGTTTTACTGGTGCTACACCAACACTTCATCCCCTTTGTGTTTCTGTTGTTCCAGTCTGGCATTCAAGTACTTCCTTCAGCAGCTTAATTACACAGGAAATATCAAAGAGATTCTTCTGAATCCAAAGTACATGTTTTAACCTAAAGTGAATACGTAACATTCCTGCTGTGTCTCTTTCTGTACACAAATGTGCTTCCTCCTCAGAAGGATTTTAATAGGTATAGTTGTATTTATCATCTCAATGCCAAGTTTTGATTAGGCAAAATATATTTAGACCTTCAAGTCCAAGTTCTTTGTTGAGATAAACACAGGATGTAGTAACATCAAAGTAATTTACACAAGAACTTCACTGGATTCCTGTCTGGAGAATAAAGGGTGCCGGGAAGTGGTTTCAGTCTGATTTAGTGAAAGGTCACACTTGTTCTTTTCTGACAAATAGAGATTTAAACTCAATACAGAAATTATCTCCATTGCTCACACTAAAACCCCCTGGATCTGAAGATGTCTTGAAATCTGAATAAAAACACAGTCCACCAAAGACTGAGGCTGCAAACTGAAGCAAACATCTGCTAGAACTGAAGGACTGTTCCCATCAGCTTGTCTGCAAAACCCTGTTCTCTCCTTTGTTTCTAAGCTACACAGGGACCTCAAAAACAAGTCTCCCATGATTCCCCCCAAAGAGACTCTGTTTGAAGGCTGGCACAATCTGGCTATCTGTAAACCGTAGGAGTGAACTCACAGACCCCCATTTAAACCTCTTTCTCTTCCCATCCTTCTGCAAACCATGGCACCTGCTCACAGCAGGGTATTGATTTTGGTTTGATTCAACACAGACTTAAGGGGAAGCCGGAACAAGTCAGACAATACATCAGGACTGCAAAAGGGTCATCATTAAACAAATCCCAGTTTGGCAAAATCTGCTTATCCCCTTGCTGGGTCCTTGTTTTCCCCTGGAGTGTGCCTGGAGCTCACAAGAGCACAGTCCTCATGCCAAATGCTTTCTGCCTGATGTAGCACCTCCTGTAATACTTTTTTCTTGTGCCACAAGAATCCAGCTTCTCATTAATAAAACAGCTGCATTGTGGGTGAAGGGGGTGATTACTCTGATACCACGTCTATGCTGCTGAAGTTCATGTGATATAACTGGAGGTCTTCCTGATTTACCATGCTGCACATGAGGGCAAAACCTGAAAGAACTAAGGCTCTGTTTCTGACATGGAAAAGCCAGTCTTAAAATAATAAAAATGAGTCTTGCCAAACAACCTCTAGATGGCTCTTGAGGCTTGCTTTGTCAATTAGCAAGCTCCTGAAACAAGTCTGCATCAGTCTAGAAAAAGATTTTCCTATTAATATATTACTTCTTCTTGCAAAAAATGAAACCCTGGAATTTTTTGCACACGGTGGGAAAGCTTCCCTTTGTTTTATCAAAAGCAGAGGGACTCCCTCAGCTGAAGAGAGGAAAAATGTTTGTTGTCTTTCTACCCAGAAAGTCCTAATTGTGGATTCCACTTGTGCCCATTCTGCTGTAGTTGCTTCATATTTATTCCCTCAGGTGTGCAAATTACCACTCTTGATTGAAGCTTCTTAGATAAAAAACAGAACAGCCACCCGTTTTCCTAAGCAGAACTGCTTGTAAGCATCCAATTTACCTGGTTTTCAGAAATTCTGTTTAGAGGAGTACATCCCTTTTTCATGTTGCAAAGGGCATCTGGTGTTTATTGCTGATTCACAAAGGAGTGGGGAAGTAGGGTGAGGAGGGAAGTAAGAGAAACCTACTCATAGTTTTGAGGCAAATCCCATCAATCCGTGCTTAATCTGAAACAGATCCTGTGAGCCACTTGCTGCTCAAAGTATTACTGAGCAGATCATATTGGATTTGATATTTGTAATCCAAAGGGCCAAAGGAAACTGGGGGGTAAAATCTGTTAGGAACTTGGATCTGTCAGACAAAAAAATATATGTACCAAAAAGTGCAATGCACAGCTGAGAGCCTCCTATAGAGTTTGGTCCAGCACAGGAACTAGATATTTCTGTAAGCCAGATGTGATAAGAGTTGGATACTTAACTTCACTACTAACAGCTTGTGATTCATTTCTCTTCTGAATCAAAATTTCATCATTAAAATTCAAGGGCAGAGCAAATATTTCTTTCTCTCTTAACCAGATAAATGGTCAAAATATTTAAAAAACTATACTTGCACAAATTTGTAACATTTAGTTGGAAAACTCAATAGGGCTTTCAAGATAAAGAAAAGTTTAAAGATGCTGCCTGCAATGAAAAAGCTTGTGTGCTTCTTCACTTAAGTAGTAAGAAATTATACACTGTTTACTAACACACTGAGCTACTCTAGAACTAAAAATAATTGAGTTGCTTTAATATTAATCAAGTTCCATGCAGAAAAGAAGGATTCAATGCATTCTTTGTTGCAAAGGTTAATATCTTTTTTAGGGTTTAAAAAGGGTTTTTTTTAAAAGGGTTTTAAATTTTAAAAACCTGTAAAATATTTATAAGGTTAAATAAAATACAGAAGTGGCCAGCAGAGACAGTTACAGTAATTTCCTATAGTTTTGGGGGGAAAAAATGAAAAAAAGATATCTTTATATACATCAAATGTTCCACTTCAATCAGAAGGACAGATCTTTGGCTGTGACCCAGCTGCTGTCCACAGTGATGGAAAGTGCCTCTGGACAGTAATGAGAGACACACTTTTCTTCTATGAATATACTTATACACTGTTTGGCACAAAATCCATGTATAGGACTCTTCTTCTTCAGAAAACTTTTGATGAGAGGGCTATTTTTGAACAAAGAAGGATGCAGCACTTGACCACCTTTCTATAACTTTAGGTCCCATCCACCAAACAGCCTGTGCCTTTTGTTATTTAGGGCTGAATATGCTGAATGTAAGGAAACATCACAAACATTGTGCCTTGCTGAAACATGGGTAGGTGTTTCATTCTTAAAACAGCATACAGGATTAGCCAGCAGATGCTCACCGAGAGCAGAATCTCGTTTTTTCAAGCACTGGGAGAACTGTGTGCCTGGGACCAATTTAGAGAAATTCACTCCAATATCACATTCTTTTATAGGTTATATAAATAGGTATGAAAAAAAAAAATCGTGTAACCACAGAGTAATAATATGACCTGCAGATTACAAGGTAATTAAACTTGAGGCTACCAAGTACAGTGCTCAAGGAATAATTCACCTCGTGGTGTGGGGAGCTGAGATGTTCTGATGTTTCTTGCTAATGCAAAATGAATAAGCATTGGGAACTCCGACCTGCCAGGGCTAAGGAATTAACAGGTTCCCTACCTGTATCTTTCACTCCTGAAAACTCCTGATGACAATCTAAATTGGAAAGCAGCAATAACCATGTGATAACTGTCTTCAAGAGGCACTTACTATGTCATTTTATGGTCAGTGAAAAGATGGTGTAACTGATTTGAGGCAAACTGCCTTCGTTAGGTGGCTGTCACCTCCACAGAGACCCAAGTGCACTTTGCTGCTCATTGGTGCAGTTGGTTCCTGCCTTGAGCCAGGTGTAAAGGAAATGTGAAGAGCTGTTTGATAAAGAATTTAGACAAGATTTAGGCTGTGCTGTTAATTTCTAGGTGACTAATCCAATCTCTTCCCCTTACTGCCCTAGGAAAAAAGATACTGGAAGTGAGTGTTTTAGAACATAAAGATGTGCTCCTACAAAAGGGGGAGCTGAAGCAACATAGATATATCACTCCATTTGGTAAAAGATACTTCTTGTTTTTCACTTCTAACTTGCCTCTGGTCAGGAGCAGAACAGAGAGATGAGTCCAGCTAAAGTAAAATGAAGATGAAGGTGATTACACTGATTTGCTGTGATGTGCTCCTAGCTCAACTACATTTCATTAATTAACTGACAATTTAAATAAACAGCAGTGCAGGCAGATGGCATTTAAATAGAAAGCGTTTTTTAAACTTAAGAATGTGGAGTCTTTTTGATTGTAAATTGCTGATACCATGTGTTTGCTCAGGCTACAGCACTTGGTGCTGAAGTCACTGCTTTATGTCCACAACACAAAGAAAGTAATGTTGTCTTTGACACTCGGACTCAAGGACAGCCAGTGGCCATGTTTCTAACTCTCCTCAAGCTCAATGAGACTTAAATGAGTTTTAAGTGCTTTGCTGGCTGCAGGTGTTTCCTGTAACTGGGGCAATGGATATTTTTAGCTTTTTCATTGTTTATGTCTTTGTCAATGCGTCCCTGAGAACAGATGAGAGCATTCAGTGCAGTACTTCCCCCCATGCAATCCTAAGGATACATTTAAGGGAGTGCTCATGAACTCCTCCCCAAAGATGAAGTGGGGCCTCTGCACATGGCAATTATTAATCTTCCACAGCTGGATGATTTCTGCTCTAGCTTTGAACTATCACTCAGCTGTGCTGGTGGAGGCTAAGGGCCTTTCTCTAAACCCTGCTGTTGTAAATGTCAAGAATGTATAAACCCAGATTGCAATCTGCAGTGACTTGACAACTCCTACAATTAAAACTCAAAATAATTTTGAAGTAAGCGTATCAGAAGCTCCCAGCCTGAATGAGAGTATCCTTATTAGTGAAGTCAGGAAGTCTGCATTTTGAAACTTGTTCCTAGACTATTTAAACACTGGCACTTCCAACTCTATCAGTTCAAGTTCAATGATAGCTGGACATGAGCACATGTGAGTTCCTCTTTTCATAAAAAACAGTATAGAGAACTCCTCGAGGTAAAACTGACCCTCATTTCACTGTGTGTAAGACACACAGAAGCACTGAAAACCTTAAAGTACTCATTGAATTGTTGCAATGATGCATTTCTTCTAGTCCCCTGGAAAACAAGTAAACAGTGCTGCAAGAAACAAAACCAGTATTTCCAGAGGCACTAAGTTGTTCCTCTGTGTCTGATGACAGAAATTTGACACCTACTTTATATATATATATATATATATAAAAAAATATAAATGTGTACATCATACATTTTCATTGTGGTGTTTGAAATTTCAAGACTTTTTTGTAGTGCTTCTAGAAAAATCCAGCAGCTGGCCTGTTGTCTCCTCAGTGTGCTGAACACCCCCAGCTGATACTGGCAAGATGGGACAAAGAGAAGACAGAGCAATGTGAAACTCAGCATTGCATCCCACTGTTCCCTGCTGGCTTCTGTTGGAGGCCAGGTACTGAAAGACAGAAACATTGTCGTCTTCCTTTCCTGAAATGGGAAATCTTCTGGTTTACTTCTGATTTACAGCTTAGAGGCACAGATGAGCCTGGAGCAAACTTCCGGATTAGAGGACTCCCACAGATGAGCCTGAGAAGTTGCACCAGGGCAGAGATCAATCCCAGCAAGAGGGACAGATCTGCACTACCCAATGCTATCTGCTTAATTTAATTAGACTTGTGGCTAAGTGAAAGTGAATTTGGGCCACTGGGCAAGGAAAATAAATGTTATGGCAAGGGAAGAAACACTCATTTCCTGCCCAGTATTACCAGGTCTAATTTCCTCCCCGGTAGCACCATTTCTATGGTGTCAGGAACATAATGGAAAGATTCAGCAGGAGGCAAAGGTAAGACAGAGGGTCCCTTGGATAGGGTGAACTGGATGCTCTCCCTGCTGCAGGGCTGCTCTGTGGGCTGTAATTTCCATCTCTACTTTCTTTTCCTATCCCCGTCCTCGGGCCCAGCTGGCAGGCACTGGCAGCATGCCAGAGGACTGGCTCTTCTCTCCCTGAGGTCAGCACAAAATGCTTCCTCAACACAAACAGGGCAGGTCCAGCCTCCTGAATGAGTTGTGCTCCCCGCAGCTGGCACTGCCAGCAGATCCCTGCAGAGATGACCCTGCTCCAAGCCATGCAAAGGCAGTGCTGCCACACACATCTCCCTGCCCCCTCTTTTTTTTTTGTTTTGAAAAAATGACAATGAATTCACACAAAGCCTCAATTACAAAAGATTATGGGCTTCAATTTAGTGTGTGCTGTAAAGTTGTATTAAATGATCAAATGCTAATGAGGAGAAAGGCTCTTCTAGAGAAATAAGGAATTAGCATAAATTAATAGAGTTCCATATGTGCAAGTTTTATGGGGTAACAAAGTATCTCATCATAAAAGTATAAATATTTAATTTAATTCTTGTTGGGGCCAGTACACAGCATTATAGTCAGCACAGAAATATGAATTAAAGTGTGGGAGGGAGGAAAGTGCTACCCAATTCAGGTTCACAGAGAGGTCACTGTCATGGCTCTGCTGTTCTTTTTTCTCTGTTTTCCAGCTCACACAGTTTGAAGCCAGGTCCAAATGGCAAACCAATATATGCATGGCCTCGTCTGCAGTCTGGAGAGTCTTTGTGTTGTGTTCCCTTGGTGTGTGACCAAGTTTCTCAGCTCTGTCCAAGAGTATATTTCCTGGTTAACATTGGATCCTCCTGCTCCTACAGCTGAGAGAAAAGGCTTCAGAGGCATTTTCATGGTGCTTTTACAGCACCTTCCCTAACCATGTGGAAAAGAGCTGCTGCAGGTATAAATTGAGTTGAATTTGTGATTTAGATTCAGCCTTACAGTGTATTTCACATTAATGCCGTGAATGAGTTGCTATAATTAAGATTAATTTTACTGAGGTAAAAAAAGCAAGCTCAGTCCTATCTGTTACCTTCCTGAACAGCTGTGGCACTGATTAGCATAGGCTGCTCCAGCCATGCTCTGCACACACAGGGAAGGGTCTTTGTGCCACTGTAATAAACATATGGGACTCTTGGGCTGGATTTTTCTTGTATGACCCAATTTGTGGGACTCAGGAGAAAAACATGTTCCCGTCCTGCTGTATTTCTCACGTTCTAGTGTTGCGTTGCTAGAAGCATCTGTCTTCAAGTGTGCACATGTGTTCACGGTGTGTGTTTAGTGTGTTTACTTTCTCTCCTACAATTGTGTAAATATGTAGGCGTCTAAAGGGGTAAGTTCATTTTTACCCATAAATAAATATAGCTGTATCCAACATTTGAATACATATATTTTGCTGTGCTCTGTAATCAGGTGAAACTATGATTCTAATCTTGAACTGTACATGTGAGTATCTACATGCTTGGTACTTGAGATAGATAATTGTGGTTTTGAGAGGAGTTTCATCTGATTATTATCTTACATCTTGCAGTAGCAATATGACCACAGACAGATATGTCAACTTCCAAGTCTTTTAGGTCATTAGGTCTGACTTAATCATGTTGTTAATAGGGTTTTTATCAGCTTCCTGTATGCTGGGTTTCATAAAAAATATTCAAAAAATACAGATTTTTGCTAAGTGTTCCATTTTGAATTGACTTCTTCACTCCTGTGGTACTCCAGGGCAGGGATCCCATCAGGCTAAAGGCGAACTGGAGACTTGTCCAGCAGGGATAAAAGCCAATTTCTCTTGGAACGCAGAGGTGTTGTATAACTGGTGGATATAGATATAAAAATCCCACTCAATCCTCTCTGCTCTGGTGCATATTACATCAAGGAGAGCTGTTTTTCAATGGCCTTAGAGATCAGTTCTGGTATTTCTGGTGGTAACACAGAGAACACAACTTCTGTCTGATGATGTTTTGATTGATCTGAGTTGCTGTACTTGGCTTCAAAGGAGGGACTGGTTTTGACTTAGCAGAAGAGAAACCAGGTCTGATATTAATGCCAATTAAACCATGTGTACCTGCTCACTGTCCACTGGTTTTCTGCTTTGATTTTGGCTTTTTTGAATCAGTCCTGGACCAGGAATGTCAGTGCTGTGTCAGTGATACCACAGTGATCTCGTCATGGCCTGAATACACAGAGCTCTAGGAGAGCACGTTTCTCTTTGGGGACTTGCGATGAACTTGCTGCCAACAGGCTGTTCATGTTTGCGTCTTCGCCTTGCACCAGCTGAAACTAATTCAAATTAGTCCCTTTTGAGAATCATTATGTCAAGAGATCTGTCTTGATTGCAGAGCCTCGGAGGGCACAGGAAATGTCAGTCCTGCTCAGAGCACACTCCTGACACCGGGTGACTTTCTGCCAGGTTACATGTTTGACAGCTGTTCTGGGGTGTGTGTTCCCAGCCACTGGCCTGACAACCATCATGAAGCCAATTACAGTCACAGGCAATTAATGTTCCCCTCCTCAGGTTCTCGTGGAAATGATAGCATAATGCAAAGGATCAGCGTGAAATCTGTGACCTTTGGAAATATAAGCCTGAGATGGGAGCTGGGCTCGCATCTACATCAACTGTGTCCAATTAAGCTCTTAAGGCATGGCAAGGGAGATGGAAAATTACATGTTTCATAAAAGCAATGTGAACAATTTTTCCTCTCACTTCCAAACACAATAGCTTCTAGCTGACCTGAAAATACCAGCCCTTTCCCCACGCTCTCCCTGCATCAGTTACTCAAATCTCGTGGCATATCTCCTCTAACAACAGCTGCAAATTGATACAGATTTTCTGTACTGCTGTTGTGCACAGGCCTGAATCCATCATGTTCCTCCTGCTCTGAGCCATGTGCAGGCAACTCTACTGAGGCAGCTGCTCCCATGGTGCAAACCAATGCAAAGCCTCTGAAATGGAGAGAGATGTTTATCTGCTACCTTTGAGCTCCTTCCCCAACATGGATTTCAACCTAACAAGGGAAGAGAAGATCCTTCCCAGGGTGGCATGGCCGATTAACATGTATACAGCTATCCCAGGGTGGGGTTTTTTGGGGGTCTACACTCTAGAGAAAGATGAAAACAAACAATGAGAAATTTCAGTTTAATTACTGGGTGACATGACTGCAGCTTTTGTTTTCCCCTCCTCTCTGGCTGCACCAAAATCAGGGATGTTAATTTGCTTCAAGCTGAAGTAGAGGCATGCCTTTCTGTCCTGGTCACAGCAGGTCACAGTTTTTCTGTTTGCCTCTGTATCTGTGTGTGAATGGCCCATTTCTGGCGTGGGCAGGAGAGGAATCGATGCGCAGAAGTCCAGTTTACCAAGCAGAAAGCCAACAAAGAGAGGTTTGAGCAAATAGCTTGGAATTCAGGGAATTCATAGCAAAGAAATTGTGTGACAGAAACACCTGGAGTTCAGACGTTTCATCTGCTTTACTCCAGATGCAGAGAATTTGTTTATTTACTTTGAGAAGAGCAGGAAGTTGCCATGAAGCAAACTGGGATTTTAGGCCAAAATATTTTCAGGATAATTGGTCTAAAATCATGTTATCTGGATAAAGCAGCCTGGAGCCTAGCCTGTGTAGTTTTCAAGTTCTTCCTATCAGGTCTCACAATACAATGTGCAAACTGAGAAAACAGAATTTTTTAAATAGTTTCTAAATTTCACAGCTTTCGGTTCAGCTCTGCTATTCTTAAGGATCATGGTTTAATTTGTTGGGTTTGTCTTTTTTATTGCTTAGTATTTGCCATAAGATATATTGATCTGATCAAGCCTGTTCCTAAATTAATCTCTGGATTGTCAGGACATAAAGTCCCAGGATGAGACATGCAAAGTAGATATTTCTGAACAGTTATCAGTGTCTTTTTGAACATGAGTATGTATTTTTGGGGGAAACCTCTGAGGTTACGTGGTTTAACCTTCCCTGAAGCTTTTCCTGTGGTGTGTAAGGCATTGCCTGCCCAGTGCCAGGAGGCTTGTAGTACTTTAGGCTTCTGCATGGACCTGTTTAAGCCAAATGCAGAGCTGGTTGGCTGCATCTAGCAGCCTTATGCTGAAATATTTCTCCTCTTTAATAATAAAAGTGATTCCACGAGAAGGAGCCTGAACTACCAGAAAAGGCTGTCCAAGTGCCATGTGTGTGGGCACTAACTGCAGAGTGATGCCTGACCCAAAAGAGACTGCCAAGAAATTCCCTCTGCACATTTCCACAAATTCAAGGTACAGTGAAGCATTTTCCCTTAAACCCAAGCACATCCTAATTTGGCAAGTTAATTTTGTATTGTTGTTAACCAAAAAGGAAAGGGAGTGAGCGAGGAAGGAAAGTTTATTTCTGTATGCCCATAATGCTGTAATCAATGAGGCTGCAGATATCTGGAGCAGGGATATCCCCACTGGTACGACACTGGTGGCTGCTTGGTGCCCTTCGGCCGCAGATGTTTGGCCCTGGTGTTGATGTCCAATATGTCCAGCTATTGAGGCAGATGGTGAGCAGCAAAATATTCCTAAACTTTTGGAAATATATCACCCTGGAGCCCAGAGAGGGAGACAGCTCAAATTGGAAAATAATGTAATAGAATATTTTATTTTTCACAAAAGACTTTAAGGCTGGGAAGATTGCCATTTCTGAAAGGGCACTTCAGCTGACTTCCCCATGTTCTGCACAGCTTTGCAATGACTCTCCCTTTGCACCCCTTTCCTCTTTTAGACTGAGACAGAGGGTTGTGCTTCACCTTATACACATACACACACACTCTCACAAGCCAGCAGCCAGTGATTCTGAATTTGTAGCTTTATTAAATGAAAAAGCCAGACTTTAGCTCAGTCTTTCTGCACAAAGGACAGAAATGTCTTTCTGCCATTGTGAAATGTCTGCTCTCTTTGAAGGGGTGTCCATTCAGCCAGGAGTCCATCTGTCCTCTCTCCAACAACAGAGGAGAAAAAACACAAGAGAAGAACTGTAAGAACCTTTATTCATCAGAAGACTCAAACATTTTGTTAAGTTCATGAAGCTACATGGAGATCAACAGGATTGGTTTCCATTTATTGATAGGAAACCTGTGGGTTGCCAGTAGACTTAATATTAAACTTGTGCCTCACAATTTTTTTCAGGGGAGATACAATGACATATTAATATACTTATTTGTTTTGTAATTAATAGCTTTCTGGAGGGATTGAGCTTTTTCTTTGTGTTGGGGGTGGTGGGGCTGCACTTCCTTCTCCCCCCTGCAATGATGTAATTATAGTGCTACTGGAAGAAGCTGGATTGCTTGCAGGCTTTTCCCATTAAAAAAAAACCCAAACCTTTTTCTGTTTCAGTGTTATGAATTCTCTTTGAGGCAAATTCTTTCCTGAAAGATAAGGCCAGGTCTTTGTCTTCTGAAGGGAATAATGGAGAGGGAACCATGGTTCCTATAATTTCTACTAGTTTTGAGTTCCTGAGATCCAGCAGTCAGGCGGGAAAGGGAGCTCCAAGCAAAACAATTGTGATAAACAGCCTCAGTGGGCTTGGTACTCTTGGCAGGTGCATTTGCTGAGCTCTGTCCAAGGGTGCTGCTAATGGGAGTTTGAGGATAAGTAGCATCAATGAACTAGCACAAAGTTCATGTGCAGAATATATATACCAGTTCTGCTTCCAAGAAAAGTCAAGTATAAAGCATTCTAGATAATTTCTATAAATCGGATTTTCTGAGTTCAGTTTGGGCATAGATTTAATACCAAATTTTGGGTGAATTCTACAGGATAGTTTAATTCATTCCAAAGAAGCAAAATTCTGCAGTACAGTGAATGGGAACTAAATGCTGTTTGGAACAACAACAATAAAATAAAAATGGAATGGTGAAATGAGGAAAGTATGTAATTTTATTGGAGTAGTTCTAGGCACACTCCAATAAAAACATCTCCTAGTTTCTAGAAGACTATGAAACACCCTGCTCAGAACAGATGTTTAAATATTTTACCCCTGGATTTTTGATTTGTTAGTTTTCCCTGCAGGACAGACATCTCTTGAGACAGAGAATCATTGCTTGAGGGGTCACACAACTGTTTCAAAAGGTATCTTAGACCTTTTTCACCTGGAGCTGCAGTGGTGTTTTTAAGTTTTACAGACTTTTTTTTAAATTCTACTACAGACAATATAAGCATGCACATTCATAAGATGTTAGCACAGTTATGAACTACATTTAAGCAGACCAATGCCTTCAAAGTGCATCCTGAACATTAAAATTTTATTTGGGGCTCACTGACACACATATAACTGGACTTTCTTATTTGTATCCAGGAAGGTGCTGCTGACATGAAAGGTGTTGTTTAAATAAAATATAGAACATATAAAATTCCTTCTTTATGTTCCAAGTACCAGCAGACCAAATAGTTTCTAACTTCAATGACTATCAGCTATTCTTGCTACTTATTGTAATGCACATAAATGCTTTGCATTAAAGGATATGCTCATTCCAGTACAAAGGGATTTACATGGTACGGAAACTTCCAATAAAAGTTAATATGCATTTTTAGAAATCCCTCTGCATAGAGATGAGACTATATTTTGAGCCTTCACCATCTGGTCTGTCCTCTAATGATGAATCCAGCATCCCAATCTTCAAAATCCACTTCTTCAAACACAGCTCTACCTGCATTTCTCCTCTGTGGAGAAACTTGCCTCTGCCTTGTTTACTGAGAGCAAGGTACCCTGAACAACACTGAGAATTGCTGTTTTTCCTTGGTGCTCTGATCCCAGAAAGCCCAATGACTGTTGCTGCAGTTGAAATTTCAACATTTAACCTTAGAGCCCCTCAAAAATGGAGCATGAACATTCACCAAGCTGGGTGTTTAAGAGCTGTGTTATGAGCAGGGCTCTGTTAACGATGTGCATTTTGTTCTGATGCCGTCAGCCTCATTTCCTTACAGAATTATAGAACCTGCTCCGTTTTGCTGTGATTCTGATGATAATATAAGTTTAATGGCCAATATGAAATGGTAAGGAAGGGGAGATTTGTTTAGCTCCTGAAACCTTATAGCCTAACATTATTACCTGATGCCATGCAAGAAACGAAGAACTAAGCGGCATCATTAAAGCGCCCGCGACTCTAACACACAGTGACAGAAATGCTTAAATATGTATGCACACGTCAGAGAGAACTCATTTCATTTTTACCTCTTGCTCGGGTTTTTATCAAGGGTGGCAAAATTGTCAGGAAGGAACAATAGTGAAAAATGGAGCTGAAGCAAGGCAGCTGTTTGTAGAGCTCTCCCAGAGGTGCGGCGTTCCCTGCTCCCCTCGGCGAGGCAGCGCCGCGGCGGTGTGGGATTGCTCGCAGAGGGAAGTGTATTTTTAATGTGTTCAGAGCTGTCAGAAGGCTGTTATCTGTCATGCTGATAGAGACAGAGTGATCTCCCAAAGCTGCACTGAGCACCTTTCTGAGCACATCACTCCTGTCCTACATAGTGATGTGGCACTTACAAGAAGCCTGGTGCTGTTCCTCCCCCCTTGCAGTAGGTTTAGGAAATTTGGAGATGAGAAATGAAGAGTAGGTGGCTCAGAGTTGCTTTAAACTTCCTGTTTGCCCTTTCCACTGTGATTCCCCACCCACCCTTGCCAAAAGCAAGTGTATCACTGCAAATCTCAGGAGCACGAGTTCAGGCTGGAGCAGTGGGGATGGAAGAGAGAGATGGCATATTGCATGCAAGGAAGGTGCTATTTCTCCTTTATAATCTTTTCTTTGCCTCATCTGTTGATCTTCACAATCCAGAGGACGCAAAAGTCGCCCAGCCCTGTCCCCTGTAGGGACACAGTGATGGATTCCCAGTGACTTCCCACAGGACTGCAGGGGAGCAAAAGCAGCCAAAGACCAGAAAATCTGCTCGGGTAAGATCTCTCCACCCAAGTACACACAATACTCCTCTTGATTTCTGTCCCCCTGTCTGCTGGATGCAGAGACCACCCCACCAATTGCCTGCCTTGGGAATTAAATATTCAAGCTAAGAATTTTTAGAGAGCGCTAAGGGATTTAGACACACACTTTGCATTAATTTTAATGGACAATACACCTAAATTACCTGCTGTGCTTGGGAGAGTCTCAGCTTGAGGTTTTATTTATTATTTATTGAATATTCCCTGAGTAAACAGAACTTAGTAGCACAAAGATGATCTGGCAGGAAGAACAGTCTTAAAATGTAAGCTATTATTCATGCAATTATACTGCATCACTCATTCTTTTTTATTATTGTTTGTATTACTGTAGCACCTTGAGCTCCACAACAGAGACAAGTCTCTTCTCGGCTTCTGTTTGAACACACATTAGGAGCCAAACCCCATCCTAAGAGCTTCCAATTAAATGGATAAGGAAAAGCAAACTGAGAAAAGCAAGTGTGGAACAAAAAAGTTTGCTTGTCCAAGGTCATACAACAGATTGCCAGTAGAAACAGATCTAAACCCCAGGTACCTTAAACTCTTTGACCTGTTAGACCCCACCGCTTCTCTTCTTCAAATAACACAGTCATGCACTAATTCCTGCTCTCTGATACTTTCCTGATGAGTTTCACTAGTTCTAGTAAATGCATTCTCCTTTTTGCCTCCTCAGCAGTCTCGTTTCCAAACTATCAGTTTCATTTTGGCAGGCCTAACATTACAGTGAAAGAAATATGTACATGTTCACAACACAAAACTCACATGTTGTTGGATTTCCTTAACTGGACCCACGGAAACAGAGTGCAGCCTGACAGTTTTATATATTATAAATCTTTAGCAACCTCTGCAAAGAACCAGATAAAGACTGAAAGCCCAAAATACAGTATAACAAATATGAATATTATATTCAATTTAGATCTAGTTAGTGATTTAATTGCTTCATTCTCACCCATGATGCTGGTGTGGGGAGACTGAGTGTCATCTCTTCCTTCCTCACAAAACTCCAGTCATTCTTGCAGCATCCCTGTACAAACAATGCTGTCCTCGATCAGGCAACAAAACTCTTAAGGGAGAGACCATTAACTGAGGCAGGAAGAATTGTTCCCTATGTTCTCTTATGAGGCAGTTGGAAAAGAAAAATAGTCCTTCCTGAGGCTCTTGCCTGCTGGTTCCTACCAAGAGAGCCTTAACCTGTGTGGATATATGCTGCACGTCAAGGTTTACTGCACCTTTGGCTCTCCGTGCAGGATAAGTGCCCTGCCAGATTATTGACCTCCCTTTGAAAATGGAGCCCTGCTGAGGAGGGGGAGACTTGGCTTGTGTCCCCTCACCTCCCACAGTGCTGCTGGACACGGCTTCATCCTCTTCCCACCTAGCTGAGTGACAAAGCAACTTGTCACATCCCCCTGCCACAGAGGAGGCCATGGGCTGGGCACCTCTGCAGGCACAACCTGGGTAAGGAACAGAGCCAAAAAGCAAGCTAAGAACAACTAAGTGTGCAGGAGCCTTTTTCTCATTTACTTGTATTTATTCCTTCTTCTGCATTCACCAGTGGAAATGTGACTTTATTTGCACAGGATGTGCCTCAGCAAGGTGGTGATTTGGCTGCCACAATGTCAACTGAAGAGCGTTAGCACTTGGGTCAGGAGCCTTGTGCTCCTCCTGGGTAAAGATGAGTTCTGTCTTCTGCACAACACTCCTGTGTAAATAAAGGTTGCACGCGGACTTTTGCCTGCTCCCTGGATACTGTACCCCAGGAAACAGAGGTGGTCTAATCTCTCTCTTAGGTTTCTGGTATGACACCAGTCTTCTTTGGGAATTTTTTGTGAGTTCTGTCCAAGCCTTTCTCATGGTCACAAAGGACGTCTGTACTTGGGGAGATCTGTGCTTTACCTCCCAAGTGCAGCACAGTGCCCTTTAACCCATCCTTTTGCTTCAGGGCTGAATGATGACTCAAAAGGACACGTTCAAAACCTTCTTTCCATCAGCCACCTGTGGCTACAGAGTTTTCAGGGCTTTGGCTAGTGCCTTCTGATGTTATCCATTAGGGATCATGAATAACTGCCTGTTGGAGAGAACAGATGTAATTCTTTTAACATCCACATGCCAGAGACAAGTGAACATCAACACAGTTATTATTTTCTATTCCCTTGTCTGCAGATTTTGGCTGGATAGTTGAGCACGTAATTCTTTGGCTACATTTGCATGTATATGTGCCAAGATCTGGTACCTGAAATTGTTTTGTTCTGTCCACACTTTCCCACACATCCTCCTGCTGGAATACACAGTTGTGGGATGGCACTGCATGCCCCTGTTTCATTTGCTGTGAGTGTGTTGCCTCTCTCAAGGACTGAAAGGGGTGAGATGCAGTTCCCCTGCCTCCTGTCTTTGTTGTTTTTTTCTGGGAAGACAGTGTATGCTTAATTTCAGTTTTAAGAAGGGGGTGATTCATAGAAAACCTGTTTATACATCAGTGTGGAGCTGAAGGAACTAAATTAGGTAGAAAAGCTGGAAGAGAAGGAAAGGAGAAAACATTGCTGGAGGAAAAGAGCTTCCAGAGGCAAACCAGGCTCTTCCACCCCTTAGCAATGAAGACCATAGCCCTGATAAACCATTTCTGAAGCCTCCTTTGCTTTTAGCTGACCTCTAATGTCTGTACCCTGCAAGAGACACAAGAGCAGAGGGTGCTATTACTATTCCTGAAGGCACTGGGAAATCTCAGTGCCGCACTGCAAAAACTTAATAATATATTTCCAAGTATCAGTCACTGAGATCTCATTAAAGTCGTTCTTTCTCAGGTCTCCACCCCATTTTCTATCAAAGAGTTATTTCTTGAATGGAACAATTAATAACTAATGGTCAGATCCATACTGATCTCATAATGCTCTGTAAACTTTTGAAGACTATTTCAATTTATATTTCAACAGTGCCTTGGGAGAAGGTTTGGTCCTGCATAGAGACAGCCTTTTGATATGAGCAGAGTCTCATCATCAGGCAATTAAATCAGGTGACCAGTGACAGGCAGAAAAAGGACAGAGGCTGAAACAGGTAATAATGGGTCAAATCAAACTAATTCAGTGCGGGCCCTTTGCAGAACTGCTGCTAGATTAAGCGGGGATCTGTACCCTGCCGATCCCAGAAACTCGGCAAAGCCATAAATGTTTCAAAAACCCTTCAATACCTGCCCCTGGTCCACGTCAGAGGAGACATGTAGGAACAGTTCAGAACAAATGCTTTTTGAATGGGAGAAGTCCATAAATGACTTAAATACTTCCAACACTCATTTTGCCTTATCCTACAATGGCCCAGCAATAACAGGGATAACCTGAAAGGCAAAGTGCAGTGCTGGGCTCCCACTCTCCTCTCCAGTTTGCCCTCCAGCCCATGGCTCAGAGGCAGCCTGGCTTTCAGCTCTGTTGCCAACCTCCCTCTTTGGGAAATCTAATGATGCCCAAAAGCAGTCCCTAATTCCCAAATTTACTTATGCTGCTTTTCCCAGATACCCAGAATAAGTCCTCATTCCTCGTGGGGATGTTTCCATTCCCTAAGACTGGCTGAACCCCACAACACCTGCCAGAACAGCTGCGCCCCTTCCAGGACAGGCTCGAGGACACTGAGGAAGGAATCCTGAGCCAGAGCATGCTGTGGGCACCTATTGCCTCACCAGCCCAGATTTCTGCCCAGTTTTACGCAGGGAGAGATGCAAAATAATTACACTGAAAGGCCCATTGAACTTATTCCTCTCCAAACAACAGCTCACTATTCAGGGAACCTCAGCATGAGGAATGGAACACTCTTCCCTACTGTCATTTTTTTTTTGGCCCCAGGAAGCACCCATGTCACAGGGATAATCTCTCTCCCTTGGTAAGAGAATAATATTTGGTGTCATTTCTCTCATATGCCCTGCAGGAAGCAAGATCAGGATTTGACTCAGATAAAAGTCTCAAATGACCCTTGTAAAAGCAAGGAACCATGCTGGCTTTCAGAGCAACAGCAGGATGGATAAAGTGCATGTCAATACACCCGGTCTGTGGATTTCAATATTTCTCTCTGACTTACAAATCACTTTTCAGGTAGGCTCAGCACTCTGGTATAGGGCAGAAATCACAGTGAGGTCATAAAAGCCACCAATTACAAAACCTCTCTGAACTCCGGGATGGAAAAACCTACTCGTTTTAAAATGTGCATGCTTAGAATGCCCTGGGTGGAAGTCCTGTTTCACTTCACTGCTCTGCAGTAAACAAGAAGCAAAATATTGCTTTGTGTGAAATGTCTCTTTTGGAGGCTTTGTGTACCAGGGGGTGACCATCCCCAAACACTCTGGGTTTGAAAATTAACCCCTCCTAGTCTGTGTGTGCATGTGTTTGCTGTTCCTTTTATATGGAATTGAGAGATGTCTGTGCTTGATCCAAGTCTCACATCAAGCCTGAGCACAGGAGGCATAAATCCTTTACCAGTGATAAAGGAGCCAAAATAAATGGAGTTCTAGAGAGAATAGCTTGGGACTGGGGTGAGAGTGGGACAAGGTTCACTGCTGGGACTGCTGGCCCACAGCATAAATTATGAAAGCCATGCTCTTCCTCTACTGTGCACTAGATCCCATACTCTTTTTATTGTGTCCATTGTTCTCTTCGTATCTTGTCTTGCCCTATATTTTTTTCCTTTTTTCTAAAGCCTTGCTAAAAAAAATATTCCCAATTTTATAAGGGAAAGCAATATATGACACTTCTATTCCAACCATTATCTCCCAAAATAAATCAGAAAAAAATGCCTCCCTTCTGTCACACAGCAACTTCCAAACTGTTACTAACAGACAAAGTCCATAAATCATTCCTAAATTGCCTATCACGCCACAGTTGGGCTTTTATCTACAAAATAAAGTAGGGCAAATATATAAGGTCTATAAAGTTTAAGGACACAGTATTTACCATTGGTAATTAAAACCCAAGTGTTCTACAACCAGCACGTTGTCACAGTGGACTCCAGGCTGATGTGAATGGGCAGAGCTCCATTAGACACAACGAGGCAAATCACATTAATTTTAGCTGAAGATTTGTTCCTAACACATCTTTTTTGCTACCAAAAGACCAGGTGGTTCTTTCCTTCCTTGCATTCTATAATCCCAAATTGATTTCAGTGGGACTATTTGAGCTACAAGGTACTACTCAGCATGAGTGGGGATGGTTGTACTCGGGGCCTCTGTGTGCAAAAGATTTGTTTTTAAAGCCTATAAAAACAGACATTTTTCTTTGCATATTCTCTTCAAGGACTATAATGCAAGTATAACTCTTCACATTGTTTGTTTTTTTATTTCAATGATAATGGCAGCAAACAGAAATAGTCCTAATCATGGAATTAGATGGTGCAATTGACTTCCTCAGGCATTCATCCCACAAAAGGGTTAAGAGACCGTGGTGATCCCTGTCCCTTGCTGGGACACATAGCGTGCTAATGTCAGATTTCTGAAGTCACACTTCTCTGTCAGCTCTCTCCCTGTCAAGCAGGTGCTGAGTGAAAAGTTATTCAAGGATGGTGTTATGTACCCTTCATGAATTATGCATCTTAAACAAACTTACATGATCTGAAGCACTCAAGTGGAAGCCTTTTAGCTGGAAGCAGGCCACTGGAGAGCTCAGCTACACATCTCCAATAATGGTTTAAAGCAGCTCTCTGTAGCACACTGCTCTCCTTCCCTCTTGGACTCAGTGGCCCATGCTTCACTCCATTGGCTTCTGCAGCTGCAATGGATTTCTGAAATCTCTGTAGGAAAAGTCCATCTTAAAACATCTTCAGTGGTTAAAAAGGCTGTGTGACTTTCTGCCGGGCTTTGTCTTTTGATGGGCTTGGTGGAGAAGTGCTGCCTTGGCTGTGTTTTATTTTGAAAGACTGAGAAGGAGAGACAAATTTTGCCAAGGTCACTGGTTTTTTCCCTTTCATGAAAAGATAATGAATGTTGTTTTAATATTTGCTTTCAATGAAAGGGAATCTTGCTGTGTCTTCATTGCAGCTCTGAGCTGGTTGGGGAAATGTACTGTGTCACCTAATCAGCCTGTGACAATATTACCTGGCCCTAATTAATTGTTTCCTCTTCAGAATGGATTACTTGGGTGCAAGATAAGGCATTTCGTTTCTGATCCTCTGATGATGCTAATCTGGTGAGAAAATGGGTGGACTGCCTACTTACACTCCATAAATCACATTGATGTTCCTCAGGCAGAGAGAAAATTTAACTTTTATTTATTTAATTCAATTTAACTTCATCACTCTACGAAGCCAGGATGGAAGAGGGCTGCCTTCTCTAGACATCAAGTTATGGTTTCATTGTGGATACACCACCAAATTTGCATTGGATAGGGCTTTATTCCACTCAGAGTTCCTCAGCCTGATATAAGGTGCTGCACATACAAAGCAGGACATTATGGCACAGCTTATTGCAGCCTGGCTTCAGCAGCTCCCGTCACTTGGGAGTCAGGCTGTGCTGGTGCTGTTAATCCTACATCTGGCTTCTCCTTTGGTTCTCACGTGTTTCTTCGTCCCCCTGTGCAGAGTACAACAACATCTGTTAACCAAGGACACTTTGTCCAAGCTGCCCCCATCCTGTGCAGTCACAGGCAGTGGGAATTTTGCTGCTGACTTCTTAGGAGTAGAAGCAAGTCCATGTGCAGTGATCCCACAGCGGCAGCATTACAGCTGCTGCTTCCAGAAGACGCTTGGGGTGGGCAATCCCTCCTCCTTAGGTGTTGGTGTTAGTGCTAGGGGGTGATCTGTTATCTGACCAATCCTGTGTGGCCAAATCCCCCTGCTCCTGACCACTCTTTACCCTATAAAGGCTAAAAAGGATGTGATCACTTTCCTTTTGCTTTCAGGTGCCTTCTCTGACCTGGAGTCTACCCTTGTTTGTGTCTTCTGGACCTGCTTCTTCCTGCATGAGGGAGCAAGAGGCAAGTTCTGGTGTAAAAGGTCAGATTTTGATTTGGTTCAGTAGTGCTGTGGTTGGAGTTCTTTGGGATCTATGTGGCTTTCAGTGGTGAGCAGTCGATAACTCTTGGGCAGTGGCTTACTTGGGGGAGCAGCTTTGTGGGGCCTTGAGACTACAAGTTGGAGATGTGAAACTTCATGCAAACACCTTTGCATATGTCTGGGAATAGGGATATTGTTCGGAATAATTCTATTCTTTAATCACTACTTTTGGGGAACTGGTATTAGTAGGTTAAATTTTTATGTAGACATTTTGAAGCTGTGTCATTTCCAACTTGTCAAGCATTTTTTGAACAAAATCTTCATGGGGTGTTTTCAAATTAACATGTGGTTTAAAAAAATTTTTTTCCAGACAGTGCTTTTTTTTTTTTTTTTTTGGTTAAACCACGGTGAGGGGGGAATCCATTTTCTTTAATGGTTTGTATTGGAGCGGGTAATGGGGCCTTTTCACAGGTCATGCTTCATCAAAGATAGGGTTTGTGTAAATCTGACAAAAAAGCAATAAGGAAAAAAGAAAAGAGGAATTTGAGATGCCTCAGTGCAAAAGAATTGCTTGGTTAAAGCTTGTAAAACACATTGTAACTACTCACAAAATAGACAAAATTTTTGTATGTCTATTTGTAGGGACTTTGTGCTGTGCTCTGTAACAGGACTTCAGAGTAAGCAAGGCTTGTCAGCCCCTGTAAGAAAGATTTGGTTTTGGGAATCCTGGTAAAGAAAGTGGGTTTGTGTCTGAGCTTCTGCCTCCTGTATCCAACACCTGAGTTCTTGGGTCAGCACTGAGGCGAAGATTAGGTGGAGCAGAACAGCAAAACAAGATTGACCAGGCTTAGGTGAGTAGTTTCAAAGGATATTGCTACAGCTCAGCAATTTTAAGGTTCTGGTTTGTGACACAAAGGTTTTGGAAAACAAGATTCACTTCTTATGCTATAAATTTACTGGGCTGGATTTGTGCTTTCCCCTTTATCCTCAGGGAGATGTAGTAGTTAAATGATGAAGACTGCACTTAAAAACTGGCATTACTTATGAAAATCACAGCTTATTCCCTGCCTGTGTGCACATTTACCAGACATGTTTTTGTCTTTAGAGTTTGTATAGTCATAAGAATTATTTTCCCTTCTAGTCAAACTTTCTTGGAGTCAATTTTTTTTGTGGGTGCTGCACCCTCAAGTGTGATGGGGACTGCTGCATTTCTGGTGTAATTAGCCTTTGTTATTGCAGTTTTGACTGAAGGGCATAATGAAATTTTCTAAATGTGTGCTGAGTGGCTGAGGAAATGCATCCTTTCATTGGCTTAACTGCATATCCAGCCTTTATGGAAACCTGACTTAAAGTGAAACTACAACAGCTTGAAAAAAGTGAATGACATGGAGAGAATTCAGTTTGTGAGACTCAAGATGCACCACTTTCCTCTGTATTTCTAAAGCAAATCTGAGCTGGTCCAGCTGGCCAAGCAAGGGTTTAACTGCCAACATGTCCTTAAGAAAAGAGTGAGCTTTATTGAGTGCAAATTTTTTTTAGAAAGTCAGGAGAACAAAGGAGCTCAGTTTGATCCTGTGAGATCCTCCTTTAATCAGCGCTTTGATCAGCTTTTTCCCCATAGAGCTGGAAAACATCCTCCCTGGCATGCAAGCAGGCTCCTTTTAGACTGGAGCACAGCACAGACACCCAGAGAGCAGCTGCTCTGGGGGGCTCTCACTGCACCAGCTCTGCCCTTTGCCCACCCTCATTGCCATTTCTGAGCATTCACATCCTCAGACAAGGATTACAGCTATGAAAATCTGTGTGAACCAAACTATTTGGATGATGAGTCTGTGAGCAGAATCCAGAGGACTTTTGAAAATGGATTTGAAAAATCTGATTTTCTCAACAGTGGTTGTAGTAAAATACGAATAAGAATTTTGGAAAACAATTACTGCAATTATTTAAGAGTGGCAGTAAGTTGGCAAGCTTTTTTTGAGAGGAATCTGCTACCCATATTGTTGAAAAGTCTGCTTACTTGGAGAAGGGAGAGACAAAGAAAAGGCGGTGTTTGTCATTGTGTGTGACTTGGCCTTGATGTCCCTCACTGACTCCCCCACTGCTCACAGTTGTTCTGCTTTGACATTTTGCCTTGGATGCTGTTCATATCTGCTTAGCACTGGACACTTATTAAAAGGTTAAAGTCATTTCTCCAGCTGTACTTTGACCAAATTCTCTTTGGAGACTCCATGAGCCAGGCTGCGGCCAGAGCCCCTGGTGGGAAGTTTGCACCCAGGTGGGAACCTCAGCAGCCGATGGCTTTGCTGAGACCACAATTTGACCTTTTAGCTGAATACATCATGTCCATTCTTATTTCATCCTGCTCGTGTTCCCAGAGCTAGTTAAGACATTATGACAGACATTAGAAAGCCAACCTACAGCTAAATCATCACAGCAAATAAAGGGAAATTGTAATTATATAATGAAATTAAACCACAGCCCCCAGTTGCCTGGCTAATCCCATGGAACAGCGTGGGGCTGTTCCTCCCATCTCCCTTGGACATTACTGAGAGTAAGCTTGCAGTCTTCTTCTGAGCCTTTAATTGGGTTTTTTCCTTCAGATAAAGTTCTAATTTAAAAACAGCTATTCTAGGTTTACATGGTAAGAAAAAAAAAGAAAAACAAATGTATCTATGAGACCAAAAAAGCAAATTTTTAAGTATGTGTAATGTCCCTGGTCTAACTCGGAGGCCCTCAATAAAACCATTCCAAAATATCTTTTAAAACCAACTCACTGAATTGCATTAAATCTCTGAAAAGACAGTCTTATACAGAATTAGACTGGATTTAATTGAGCTTACCTTAACTCACTTTGGAAACAAAAATCAAATTATTGCTCTTTTAGTCATGAATAATGATCCCTACAAAAAAGTAAATATGATTCAACAAATTCATTTTACACTGGTGTCCACTCTTAATGTGGATACATTTCCCCAGTTTTGCTATTTAGACAAGCTCTACACCAAGGTAAATTTGGAATAAATCAGAAGTTATTGCATAATTTCAAGATTAAGCAAGACAAACACACAGTTGACCTGATCTGTGCACGTTGGCTCTTGCATAGAGCAGGAGTTTGCTCCAAATGACCTTAAAAAATCCATCTCTCTCCAAAATACTGATCTGCACTGGAATAAGTGAGCACTTTGTGCTGTTTTTCCTCCCTGTCAACTTATTTTTAGAGCTGAATTTTTATAATGGGGCTCTTAATATTTAAATATAAGTACAGATTTTTTTTTTAGTTTCCAGAACTATTTTTTAATAGACATACAGAAACCACATAATTATGGGACTAAACTGGCATTCTATCATATGATGATTTCAGCTACATTTTTCAAGTCCTGAACCTTATTTTAAATTTAAGCAAATTTAATCTCTCAGAATGAATCTGCTTCATTATGTATAGAGATAATGTTAAAGCCTTGGGTTTGTTTGGCATGTACAAATAAAAAACTGGGAAAAAAAATTGTCAGACCTTTAAAGTACTTTGGGGATAATATAGTGCATTTAAATCAATAGGAAAAGAGTCAGAAAATCTGGTTTTTAGAGGTTTTGGATTTACAAGAACCCTTAGGGAAGAATTTTTGGTAGCCTTGTGTTGCTGAATTACAGAAGTGATTTATAAATCTCAGCTGTTATCTCCAGTAAAGTCTCACGAATGCAAGTTGCAGGGTTTGAGTTACCCAGACTGGCTGGATTTTGCGTGGATTTTTCACAGACATTTCCTAGGAAAGGTGTTTCACAGGATCTCCTGGAAGGTGATGTCTTTTAGTTGCTGCTTCTCAGCTGGGCTGCCTTCATATCCTCTGTCTAAACTTTTAAGCCTTTTCAGAGTTACACCTGCTCACTCTTATCAGGCACCGAAACAATTATTTGAGGTAGAAACCTGGTTCCCATTCACCCCAACACAGAGATGTCCTTGGGTGTCAGCCCAGGCCAACTTTCACCTGGACCTGCCAGTTAAATGCGAAAGTTGAACAAAATCATCAGCATTTCACTGAAACACTTCATATGATCTAGAGAAAAATAATTAGGTTGACTTTCAGGTCTTTTTTTTGCTGTCTGCAGAGTGCCTTGAGTTCAAGTGTCACATATTACAAGCAAAAAGAATAAAAAAATCAGCCAGTTTGGGACCATGTGAGCTCTTCCTGAGGGTGCACGGTGCTTGAAGGAGCCAGAGCAAACTTCCTGTGGAAAACTTTTGTCCAATCCTTTAACCAGGACCATTCCTATTTTGTGACCTTTCTGAAAGGAGCTGTCTTAAATAATACATGGAGCAACCAAGAAACTAAAGAGGACATAATTTCCTTTACTCAGCTGAAAATTACCCTTCTGTGCATCCTCAGAGGATCTGACTTGTAGGGAACCAGTCTTTTCCAATCTCCCCCTAGAAAAATCATTAAATTGTGGCTGACCTCAATGAAATAGAACATTTGATTTTTACCAGATGAGAATTCTTTAGATTAAGGAGAAATCTGTACTTACAATAGTCTTCCCACCAGACCTCATTTATTCCTCTCAGGGCACACCACACCCATTTTTAGATGCATTGAGCTGATTGTCTATTTTTTAATTGCATCAGTAATATTTTATATGTGCTGAAGCAGTATTAAAATTTAAATTATTTCAACAAGCTAGTAATTTATTTTCTCTCTGGCAGACAGACAGTCTCTCATGCATAAGAGTAGACAAGAAGAGTGAGAGATGCTGTATTGGATGTACTTTAAGATGAAAGCACCTTCTGCAGTCCTGGAGGGTGAAGAACAGACGCTTTGATATAGTCATTGTGGTTTATTGATCCTATTAACATTATCTTGTGGTAAAATCAATGCTGGAGTTTGTCTTGCAGGAGACATGTAAATGAGAAGATGAAAAAGCATGCCAAGGCAAATGGTTTCCTGATGGAAAAAGAGATATGAAAAGAAATAACAGGAGGAAAGGGTGTGTTAGGCAAAGATGGTACCTGGGGACAGGGGAGTGAGAACAGGACATTGCCAGGAGTTATCCCCAAGGACTGGATGTACACCTTGCAACTGAAATGTGCTGTGCCTCCCTGTCCAGTGTCTGGTGAATCCCCCAGCCACAGAGTACGGGGAAAACCCAAAGGTCTTGGAGAGAAGAGACAAAAACATGAAAGGAAAATCTTGAGAATAAGTAACTGAAACTAAATCACAGAATTAACTTGGACTAAAATAATTATCTTTCTTCCCCCACGGCATTTATTGAATCTTTTCTTTTATAATATGACCAACTCTTTGCAATCACCATGAGTTCATGAAGTCATTTGGCTGAAGGATGCTGCATTTTTAAAGGGAACTTCAAGAACTTTACAGGAACACAGGATGCACCCAAGAAATGAAATCTGGAGGCAGCTCTAACAGCATCTTTACCCTTCTGCGTGGCTGCAGTAGGGCAGCATCACTCACAGACATCACTGGAGGCTCAGGGATGCACCCAAAATAAATCTGTGTTCTGTGATAGCTGAGACTGAACATAATGAAACATCAATGTCCTCTACATTCATTTGGAGTGAATAGTGGTTTCTTTCTTTCAGAAGTTTGGGAGTTTTGTTCTTCACACACCAAGAAGTCCACCTCTATAACAATGTGTTCTTAATGACCAATTAGTGCGTTTCCAAGCCACAATCCATATTACAGAATGACAAATTAGAAGTTTGGTCTGAGATCATTTTCGCTCTGCAGTACATTTAAATTAGTGTGGCTTCATTTGCTGGGCAGCTTGGTCAGACGAGCTGTCTTTGCATGAGTGAATGTATAACTATGTTGGTTTTTTTAAAGTTCATTTGATCTGTAAAATATGAACTTACCCAATTCTCTGCTCTACCAGTTCAGCCAGGTTATTAATGAAAGGCAAAATAATAACTCTGGTAGAAATTTCAGTGATGACATACAAGCTGTAGATTAAATCCTCATCCCCCCAAGCCCCTCTCATCAGTATTTATCAAACCACCATCTAAAAAAGAAACAAGGAAGAAGAGAGCAGCTGTACTGAGTGTGAAAAGCGTCCTGTCCCTGACATCAACCAGGTACAAATGGTTAAGAACACAAGGATGGGTAGGTCCAGGTGTTTGTTCTCTGATGTCTTTGGCCCTCTCTGTGTTAGGTTTTCACCAAACTGGTATCTGGACCTTCAGGAGAAAACCTCCCTATCAGTGAGTGACTGTTCCCTCTTCCCCTTTTGAATCAATTTATATTCTTGACCTTTAAAATAACTTTTTGTCAGAAATATTTGTGGGGATATTTCTTGGGGTTATATTTCTTTTGGTTCGTTTCATACCTGCTCCCTGGTACATTCATCAGGTTCTCCAGAATTCCTGCTTTTATGAGAAACAGGGAATAACCTTTCCTGCTTAGCTTTGATTCACCATTCGTTGTAGATTTATATTGTGTCCTCACTCAGTTACTTTATTTTTAATTTTAGTACGTAAGCAAGGGAACCCTTGTGCTGAGCTTCTGCCTTTGGCTCCTGGAGATGCTGATGGCCTCCAGGGAGTGTATTTAGGACCTGCAGCTGCAGCCTGTTGATCCTGGAGCAAATCTTGCTCACCCTGTCCTCTGAACCAGAACCAGGCAGGATGAGGCCATACGCACATCTCTCTGTTGCAGCATCTTTCCAATAAAAGACCCACAAAATCCCATAGTTCAAAAACCCTGCAATGACTAAACAAATAGATCAAGACTCATTAATAAGCATAGACTCCATTGCCAGTTTAACATGAGGAGCAATTTAATTGGGACCTAGACTGCTTTGTGTAGCTTCGTTAATGTAATTGAGTAATGCATATTGATTTTTCATGGGGCCCAAATCTTCTTTTCTTCATCTTGTCTAAAAAAGCCTGTTAAGGAATTATTAATCACATTATAATTGCTTTAAGATCTATGCTCTAATTAAAACCATAAATTCTTTATTACATCTTTATTTTAATTAGACATCCAGAAAGACAATAATTTTTACAAGAAAACTCATGCAATAAAATTACCCCACTTAGCAATGCTTCAAAGAGCCTGTACTTAGGACACACAGACTCCAGTAGGACTTTCTAAATGAAGACATGCATGATTGTAGCCATAATCAGAGCTAGATGTCCCCTGAATATAATTAAGTAACTTTACAATTAGATCTTCTCTATGCAACAAAACTGGGTTCATCCACAGGAGTCAGACTTTACTTTCTCTTCTTGTTTTTCCTTTGTCTTTCAAAAATGTAGGCTCTGAGAAGCATGTTCTGAAATTTTAAGAGCCTAATGAAAGGTTTAAAATATAATCCTACTGTAATGAAAATAAGCTTATTATTATAACCTCCTTCTGGTATTTTCTTTCGGGTGTCTTTGTTCCAGCTGTGATAGGTATTCTTTACTTGCTAGGAGGAATTAAAAATAAGCATATTTCCTCATCAGTGTAGAAGGACCTGGTTTTTCTCTCATTTATGTTGGGAAACTAAATCCTGGAGATCAGAGTCTAGCCTAGAATTGGTGCAGTTGATTTTTAGGCTTTTGAGCTGTGAATCCTATGTGTCTTTTTTACTAGAATTTGAAGATTCTTTAAAAGCACACTCTTTCACTTTTTTTTTTTTTTTTTTAAGATTAAAGTTACCTCTGTATTGTGAAATAGCATTGGGGTTTGAAATACTTGCTAGTCCACAATTTACTTTGTTTGGAGTCCAAAACTCTATCAGAAAGGTGAAAGACTTGGATTGAAACATTTCTCACTATTCAAGCATGATTGAGAGTTCACCTTATCCCACCTAGGGATAAAGTGCCTCAGTGTTCAAAATATTCACAGACAAAAGCTTTTGGATTCCCCAACTGAAGGTGGTCTTTGTGCCCAAAATCTTTACCACAGTTTTGCAATCTCTACCTGCTATGGGTGATTTGGTTGTGACCAAAGTCTCATTGCAGCCAGGAAAAGAATCTGGGCCAAACTAAACATGCTTTTATCCATATTTATGGAGAAATGTGGAGGTTCATTCCTTATTGCAAGGTAGATTTTAAACTGTGGCTGTGAGCAAAGCACCAGGTGTAAACTGCAGTTATGTGCTTGTAACAGCAATGAATGCCCATAACCCATTTTTCTTGAAGGATCTGCAGTGTCTCCTTTCAAATCCCAGAACAGCACTTCAGAGTGATGTGTTGCTATTTAGGCTGATAAAGTCTGACTGAAAAGCCAGCTCACAGCCTAGCAGTTGGTAAATGGTAAAAAGATAGGTTTATTTGCCACTGACTCCCCCACTCATCACCGAAGGAAGTCGAAGTACACAGACAGTGCATGGCCAGACACATCACTTGTCAGGTAATGTCTTAATGGTCACTTGATGCTCGTTCAAAATAGATGCAATAAGGTGTTGCTGGAGGTTTTGTGATAGTGGCAATTAGATGTGCAGCTCTGGCTCAGCTGTGCTCCTCAGCTGTGCTGGGCACTGCCTGCCCATCTCAGTAGTGCCAGACAGGAATTCAGGGGCTGCAGCCCCAAGCTGTTCTGATGTCAGCTGAGACACAGAAAGAAGGACTTGCAAATGTTCTGGTGCTGGCTCGCCTCTCTTCTGCTTTCCTTTTTGAACACCTATCACTGTTTCCCATCATTTTTTCTATGGTTCTGTGTGGCTATAGCTTTAATGTAACCTCTGCTTATTTGTGGACTAAACTGCTGATGCCTTCATCAACTCTAAGGC
This sequence comes from Eulacestoma nigropectus, assembly GCA_013397775.1. NCBI lineage: Eukaryota > Metazoa > Chordata > Aves > Passeriformes > Eulacestoma > Eulacestoma nigropectus. Next base: position 432,807 of record VZTE01005662.1, on the reverse strand, counting down.
ATGGCAGATGTTGACAGAGTAAACGAGCTCAGGATTTAGGTGCTTCATCCTCAAAGCACTGCCTCCACCTGGAACCTGAAGCCAAAGCCACTGTCACGGGGACCTTTCCCTTTGTTTTAGTGCATTTTGAATCAGGATAGCTTGATACAGTGGAGGAAAAAAAATGTGAATGGAAACGTTTGAAAAATGTGTACATATTCCCTAGAAACACCTGACTTGGCAATGCAGAGTAGTCTCTCAGAAGGATGATAGTACCAGCTTCCATCTGAGTGAAAATGAAATTATGGGGGTGGGAGGATGCAGGAAAGCCTCTACTTGAGATACAGAGGGCTGCCTGGCACAGGTAGATTAGGAAATAGATCAAACAGCCTTTCCAGGCAAGCACTCCTCTGCCTCAAACCTTTTTTGTGAAGCTTGCAAGATAGATCTGCCCTGGCTTCTGCTTTAGAGAGTGGGAACCTGATAGGGTTTCTTATTTTAGACTTGAGTTCTGAGGCTTTGCTTTCCTGATCTGCCTTTGCTTAGCCCGAAACTGCTCAGCAAGTCTTCTGTGGGAATTAAGCAGACTGGCTACAAGGCTGGGAGGAAGTTTTAAATACTTGAGTTGAACAGCTGTAGTAGGGAGTGAAGGAATATGCCTCACCCAGAACCCACTTTCAGCTCTATGTCCTCTATGAGGGAAGGTTTGCTGAATTTCTGTTTTTATTGTGGCTCCAAAGAATACAATACGGCATTTTCTGTAGCTTGACTGTTCCCCTCAAACATCATCTACCTTCAGTTATATAAGTAGGAGTATTGTAATTTATGAACCTGGGTTTAATGAGATTTTCCCCCCCAAAAAAGACTAAGAGGGATAAGATTTATCTTAGAGGCTGCTAACAAGCAGAGCTGAAAGGCTGGGGATGGAAAATATTAAATAGCCTTAATTTATGGGTATATTAAAAGTTATTAAATTAATAGTAGTTAATTTGTCGAGACCAAAGTACAATGAGACACTTGGGAATTAATGTGACCAGTGTCTCTACAAAGCATCCTTAAATACGGGAAACTTTAGATGCCTCTATCAAGAGAGAAGATCCCTATTTGATCATGTGCTGCCCAAACAGAAATCACTAAATAGGCTTCCTGTCATGTAGGAAATGACTTAGTCTGTAAATACATTTCAGCAAAGAATCAAAAGAGGTTTGTGGCATGTCTGGCTTTTGATCTCCACCAAATGCTAAAGACTGCTGTTCATTTCCTGGGAATCCCTGGGTGGATATCCTACTCAGAGATTCAATATCTGTTTCTTTAAGAATCAAAGAACATACATTAAGCATGTACTTATTCAGATAATTTGTATGTATTTAGTATCCCTGAGTCACTGATCTTATAAGTGAAATCTGTTTCCCCTCTGAGAAGCAAGCAGCCTTTTTTACTATTACAAATGTCAGGGAACTTTATTCTTCATTTTTCATGAACATGACAAAGGGAGGGAGATATCACATGACACTACCGAGCAGAAATGTAAAGAAGGAAATGCCTAAAGAAATTGTGGAACTCATAGCTGCAGGATGTTGCAGGACCACAGGGAAAAAAAACAAAGAGAAATTAATTGAAAAAAAAAGTCCATTGGAGGCCATTTAATAGATCTCTAGCTTTCAGAGTTCTTGGAACTGTGGACATTGGATAACTCAAGACAATGCAATTGTTGTGAAAAATAGGGCATCTACTATTAGGCACTTTGTAGAGAGGATACTGGGCTGGAAATTCCTGTAAATGAGCAGCAAAGCAAGAAGTGTCCAGAGCAGTAACTTATTTAAGCATGGCCAGCAGAACTGGGAACACCAAACTTGGCCACGTGTCTGTGTCCTGTTCAGATTGATGAAGAGCATGGTCTTTTTCTTCTTCCTCTCCTGACTCTTCATGTGTGATGGGAGTAGAGCTTTTTAAGACAATGCATGATATAGAGGCCATTTTGTAGTTCTATTCATTTAAAATTGTTCATGAAAATAATCCAAAATTCCTTGTTCTGAGGTAGATTCTCTGCTCTGGATCCATGTGTCCCAAATCCACCCTGGTTGCCCCCAGCCTTGTGGGATCTGTAGAAATAATCTTTGTGCAGCTGCATCCACCTGTCCTGTGATCCTTCAAAGTGGTGACTTCCAACACCCTCCCCCCAGCCACGCATGTAGATTTTCGGGTGATATAAAATGTGCCTTCCCGCTCCCACAGGATTATACTGGCTTCCAAACTCCTGACCTGGAGCAATAGCCAAAACACCTTCTCTCCCCTCCAGTTTGCTTCAACAGGAGCCAACCTCCTTTGCCATTAGAGCTGAGTAAGCCTACAGGGACATGAGCCTACTGCTGTATTTCTTGGGAACAGCGTGACAGGGCTGCAGAAGAAAAGGACTGAAGATATTTTCCCTCCGTTATTACAGTTCCTGTCTGCACTATGGATCGTTATTGCACAATTCCTGCTTGTTCTGCATCCAAAATGTCTCCACAGATGTGGATGCAAATTCCACACATTAGAGCACTGACAGGTATTTAATATGAACAGAGAAAGCCAAGTGTTTTTTTTTTTCTTCAATCCTTCAGGCATCCATCCTGGCAGTGGAACTGCTAACTGTTACAAATGTCTGTTGACAGTGCAGCTGAATTCCAGGTTTATTCCAGTAAAGAGGCAGGAATTTTATTGCTTCTATGGTCTGAGAATACCACAAATGCTGCTTGTGGTGGCACAGCAGTTGGCAGCTCTGGCTCAGGTCTCGCTGCCCACTCTGGCTTGGGAGTGCACACAGATCATGGTGCAACTGCTCACACAAGGTGATTTTACCTGCCCACTGATTGTCCCCAGCGCTGACAAGGGGAGACAGTCAGTGTGGTACCCCGGGATTAAGTTATATGGGAAGCTGTTTTCAGTTGTTGTGTGTTTCTTACCTCCATGCAAATGGCAGCCAACTTTATGCCAGGGAGCTTTACACATGTCCTCCTCACCTCTGACATCTCTCCTCCCTTCCCAACCTCTGCCTGGCTGTGTGGTTTCCTCGTGACCTGCCATCTGACCAGAGGCAGTCTGTCCCTTTCTCTCTGTGTTTGCCCCTTGTGAGACAGCAGAGGAGATGGAGAATGTTGCTCTGGTGGTGCCTCGAGGGCCGCCAGGCTGCCTCAGGCTCCCAGCACGAGCACAGGAGCTGCCGTGGTGATGCTCAGGGCACTCGGGTACCTGCGGGGAAAGCTGTTTGCCAGTGGGAGCAGTCTGTCCAGCCTGCTGTCTCCTGGATTGGAAGAGCTACTTTAACTGTGAAAGCCCAGAATTAAGCACTTTGTGTGTGAACAAGCCCTCAGCTGTCAGTTTTGTGGGGCTTGAGATCCATAACTACCCTACAGCTTTACTACTGCTGAGGATGGGCTGATCCATGGAGGCTGTGCTGTAGCTGAATGAGTAACACTCAGCAAAGGCAACGAGAGGGAGAGGCAGCTACAGTGCAGCAAGTGTTTTGCCCATCAATTACCCCCAATTCTTCATCCAGAAAGATTAAAGGCTGTTTGTTTGCAGTTATGTGTAATGTCATGCTCTGTTTGTCATCTTATGAGCTCTCCTGGGATCACAAGACAGGCCTAAATGCTACAGTGCCACCTTTCAGAAAACAGCCTACTAAAGCTAATTAATTGTGCACCCTAGTTAACACATGCAAACTTGGCATTATTAGTCTAATTAAAAGGATTTTAACAATCCGAGTTTCCTTCTCTCTCCCCCTCACAAATTCCAACATATGCAAGTCAAGTAAATTAAACCCATTAATCACATTGGTGCAAACGATATAGGTGCTTGTAATGTGGGCTCATCTCGGAAGAGAGGCACTAACAGACCTCGTTATGTTTAATTTCACTCCTTTGCAAAGGATAATAAATACAAATTGTAACATCACAATAAAATATTTAATTATTCACGAGTTTGGTAAGAAACATAATTAGCTTACTGGTATGTGTCTTCATTTGGGTGATAATGGATCCAATTTAGGAGCTTAACCATTTCTGGGTAAAGGCTGAAAACGTGAGGTTTGCCAGGACATTAATGCTTAAACAGAGAGAGAATGAGCCCATTTCCACAATCTCCATTACCTCCTGTGGAGAGAGCTGTGTGGACATTCCAGCTCAAAGGCCTGGAAATGTGCCCCAGGAACCTGGGACTCTCCTGCCTGTGAACTGGTTTGGGTTGATCTCTTCAGCCTTGTACAGATAAGGAAAACTGAGGGCTGATGGTGTTTCCACAGGTGATACTGGAGTAATCCCAAAGAATAGTACATTGCTTAATAGTGGTGTATTTTTAATTTGCTGCAGAAAGCCTCTGCTTTGGGTTTTGCAGCCAGTTTGAAATTCAGGTGTTTTCATTCAGCTCCATGAAAGATGAGGCACAGCTGTCACAAGGGGTTTAGGCTATGCCCCATTTGCAAAGAAGAATGAACTGCATGGAGAGCATGCTTGTCCTTCTTACTTCCATCCCTGGACACGAGCTGGACCATAATGAAAATATCCCAGGAGCTGCTGTGGGTGGGCCTGTGGCTCGCAGATGTGCTGCTGCTGCAGCTGGGGGTGCAGGAGTTAACCTGGTGTAGGAGGCACCCGAGCTGGCAATTTAGCTGCTGCTGTTCGCTTTTATGGGATCCTAATTTTATTTATTTTATGTTCTCCTTATTGCATATATTTAGGTGACAGATGTGTGCGTTCCTTAATCTCTTTCTCATTACCCTATGAAATTGTAGCTGCATTTTGACAGCTTTCAGACAAAGATAAAAGAGGAAAGGAGAACTTCAAACATATGGAAATTTGCAGATACCCTGGACTGACTCCTAGTGAGGAGATCACTGAGCACAGTTAGACGAATTAAGACTGGTGGCCTTTGAGTTCCTGGCGTCTGCCTGCAGATGTGAGGGGAAGCATTGCTCCAGCAGCCATGATCCCAGCTTTTGATTATGTATCCTACAGGAGCGAAGGGAGCTTAGGAGTGGATTAATGCTCTGAACAGATTAGTTCAAAATTGTGTTTCCAATGCACTTGCCATGCACCCCCGCACCGTAACCTTTGTTTAAGAAAAGAAAAAAAAACAGAGAAACTCAGGATGTCTGAGCACCTGCGTGATGCAGCCAGTACAATTCAAATTTCCTTTGCAAGGTAATTAACAGTGAATTGCTTGGTTTGGCAGAATATACTGACTTACCACAAAGGGCTTGAGAGATTTACACCAAAATCAATAAGAGCAAGGCGCTCTATTTTTGCTTAATCCGAATTATTTTGCATTATTTGCCATACCCATTTTCCTTACCCTATCATGATGCCCCTTCACCATTTCCAATCTAAACAGATTTTCAAAGAATCCCCTAAACCATAAATTATATTATCTCTCCGAAGAAGACATTCGAATTAGTGCAAGAGAGTGTGAATATAAACTTGAAAGCAATGTAATAGATGTGGTTTGTTATTTCTTTCTCCACTAATTCTTCTGAGCAAGATTTACTGCCTTGGCGAGGTTTTTTAAAATAAATTAAATATAACATGAACTAGATAGTTGTTCACATGGAGCTAGAGCTGGAGAGGCTCATTAATCACTAGTTTAAATCCCAGAGTATCCAGTCATCCTAATTAATGATTCAGTGCTGAACTTTACTCTGGCAGTGGCAGCAGCACCAGGCTATTACCCACCTCAGCTGATAGGGACTGAGTGAGCTGGAGGAAATGAAACAGCCCTTTGGACTGGAGAGGCTGAGCTGCTGCTGCCTGGGCAGCTCTGCACCCACGTGCCAGGCACTGCTGGCCACTGGTGATGCCAAAAGCAGCTGTCCCTGTCACCAAATAGCCACGTTTGCAGCAGCTGGCTGGTGCAGGTTGGGGTTTGGGGCTGAGCACCTCATCCTGCTCCTCTGGGGTGAACTGTATCCACTCCTCCTCCCCACACAGCAGCAGGCTCCCTGATCCGTGGTAGGGAGGATCCTGCAGTCCGAGCTGGACATATCTGCCTCCAGCAGGTGCTCCAGGGACTATTTAAGTAGAAGGGGGCATATTTATGGGAAATGAGGGTTTCTAGCTCCCTGGATTCCTGGTAAGCTGCTAGCTAAGCTCTTGGCAGAGATGCAGGATGTCAGGAAAGAAGCCATGACTATTCATGGTGCCTGAGGTCTCCCCTGAATCCTGCCTGGGGTCTTGGTGCTCCGTGCACAGGAGCAGAGCAGCTTTTGTGGAACCAGTGCATAATTAAAGGTTGTGGAATTGAATCTTGCTTTTGCAGTAAGAAAATCATAAATCATAATTCCATTATTCAAATGAATTTACCTGCTCTTTAGGGTTGCATTAGTTCTGTATTTCATTTATCTGTGTTTCTAAGGCAAATAATTCACACTGTTCTAGTGCCTATTTTTTTTTTTCTGTACTGTTTTAGCATGTAAATTTTTTGCATTCCTCACAAATTCCAGGAAAAGGACATTGTCTTTTGGTTTTGTTGTAGGACTTTATTATATATTGGCAAGAAGATCCACTAGGGAAGTGTTTCATCATGCCTTGGAGAACCAGGGACACACTCAGGCCTTAGATTAGCAAAGCAACCAATTACCAACTCCTTTGCTTTTCTGCAGCCCTGCTGCCTGGAAGTTAATTAATTAGGTGATCTTGAAGGGTTGAACTTTGCTGACTTTGGGGATAGCAGAGGTTTTGTACCTCTTTTGTTTTGTTACAGGCAAATTCTTACAGGAAAAAGTGAGCCTGAACTCAGTCTCAGCACATGGAAAATCTGCATAAAATGAATTTTGCAGTTGCATAATTATTTTAGACTTTAAGTTTTTGTCAACTGTTCTTATAATTAATTTAATCACAAGAGCTCTTAGGGCTCTACTTGCCTAATTCCTAACATAGAATCAGGGGTTTTCAGCAGCAAATAACTTTTATTCTTGATGATTTTTAGCCTGGCTAGTGGGAGCTGGAAAATTTTAGAATATGTAATTTGAATTATTTCATGAAGCATTTAACAAGAACCTATTTCATTCTTCACTAAGGCAAGTTGATATAAGAAGGATGATGTTATGTTTAATGTAAATCATAATTATTACCAGGTGCATCACTGAACTGGGAAATTGTGCTAAAAATGTAAGTTTTGCTCCATTTCATATTGAAAAATTACTTTGCAGCCTGACAGCCATTAATCTCTGTAACAGGAATGTTATTCTTTATTTTGGTAAATTACAGAGCTAAGGCATAACAAGGCATAAATTATCAGGCCACATGAGTCCACTTTGCTGAGCTGGGCTCAAGCAATCCCTGGTGGTGAGAAGAACCAAACCACTCACACCCCGTGTCACCACCCCAGTGCTGCCCACCCTGGGGCACCTGAGCTCCACACAGAGCCAAGCCTTCAGCAACTCTGCTCCCTGAAATTTTTCTTTTGAACACACCTAAAATGCTTTGTCAGAGCAACATTCCATCTTTGTAGCTCCCACGAGGCTGTACCCTGGAGAGATTTGTACACTGGGTGCTCTTCTCCTGTTTGCATTGCTAAATCCTCTCTAAAAGATATTTTTTCTCATAAAAGAGGGCTCCAGGAAGAATTCTCCTTTAATCCAACAGCTTCACTCTAAAGCAGGATGGGATATCTGTGTTTGGCACCCAGCTCTGAAGGGGGCATGCAAAACTGTGTTGCTTTATTTGTTCCCTGGGGGTGAATTTTCTGTTCCATGGTAAGAACTTGAAGTACATCCTAACTTGTAATAAAGATGCTTTTCCAGAAGTGCTTATCTCTCTGTTTGGCTTAGTGGATGAGGAAGCACCGTGGGAAGTAGGGCTCTAATAGTACTGTGTGTAGTAAGGTCTTTTCTGCTAACAGGGAGAGTGCTTGTAGAAAGGAATTTTTATTAGAAAATACCTAAACTTCCTCAGAGCAAGGTGCTGCTTACCTCAGTTTATGCCACAACATCAGAAATACAGAGTCCTACTAGTTCGTGCTTTATAAGCAGAAGAAACAACTAAACATGAGTTTCCAAACACTGAATTATTCAACATGAGTGTGTAGGGTTTTGAGGTGATCCTCCACAAGGCTTCTTATCTGCTTCCACCGAAGTAGTTTTGGTTGACCCTGCTCCATTTACTGTGAATCCAGCTTCCAGGCTACTGACTCCATGAATGGTATGAAATTCAGAATACCGCAGAAAGATGTGTCTTTCTGCACATAAATGATACCTCTTCTCTTCCTCTCACGTTTGGCAGCAATTCAAAATCAGTGTAATCATTGTCACTCTTCACAGCAGTGTTTTAAAAAACAGTACAGGACTGTCCATCAGCACATCATCACCTGCCACACAACACTTAAGCCTAAGGAGGTAAATCTCAGTGCCCTCTCTGAAATGCCTGTATCTCCCATTTTGTTGAAGCTCAGCTCCTTATACTCAAATCACTGTCCAAAAGCCCTGAGAGCCCCTCCAAAGCTTTTTATTGATTGTGCAAGCAATATTTCTCAGAAGGATCTTTATTAAATCCACCCTCACATTTGTCCTGCACACTTCGTCTTTGAAAACGTCCCAAGACAGGATGAGCAGTTTTGATAACATAACTGAGGGATAGACCAGAGCAAAGTCTGCCTGCCTCTAGCAAACATTTGTAATTTTTGGTTGTCATCCTCAGGCTGTCAGCGAAAGGAGCTAGAGTGGACACATCGGCATCTCTGGTCTCCTCGCTTGCAAAAAGCAATATTGAAAGTGTTAGAAGTGCACAGCAAAGCCAAAGTGCAGCCTGTGAAAATGATGATAACAGCAAATGGGAAACCATTTAATACGAGATGTGGTGGTCAGGTTGACAGCACTGTGAGAGTCTTGCCAAGCCTGAAATGTGTGCCCTGACAGCGCAGAGTCAGCAGGAAAGTCCTGAGGCAGCTGAGTTGTGATGATTCTGTTCAAAGAAATGGCTCAACAGATGCAACTCCTGTTGCACTCAGGGGTTGCTACAAGCATGTGACAGCAACATGGAGCTGCTCTTTAGCAAGGCAAGAAGTGAAATTAAATACATTTCCCTAAAGTTGGTGCTCAGCCCAAATGGTGCTCACAGGCTCATTAGGAACTCACCTGATTAAATTTGGTTTGCATAGGAATGCAATTCTACATTAGGGCAGCTACCTTCAAATGATTGCTAAAAAATTATTGGCATTTTCCATGCCTTAGCCTCTGGCATATTGCTCTGTAGAAGGCTTATTTCTCCTGGAAAATGTTGAAGTGAAGGTGGTTTTAGTAGGACCACTACCTGCACCACAAACATTTCTCCATGTGCCGTTTTCTGGGCTCTTAAAGGAAATGTAGTGTCTCAGCCAGAAAGAACAGATGTGAGAAAATTGCAAAATGGATGCCAAGCATCATGAATTAACTCTGCTGGTCAGATGTTCAACACCCCTGGATGATTGTGTGCTAATCTAAGAGCAGAGTAAATCAATCATCATCCAGGCTTGGGATATCTAGGTAGACCATAGGAAGCCTCTAGATTAATATACACATCCTCACCTAGATGATGGTTAGCTCTGCAATTCATGGTTAAACTGAAGGCAGAAAGAATTGCTTTTTAATAACCTTGATAATAACCCTTCTGATAGCTCCATTTGGGCATCATTATTGAATAATGGCCTGTGCATGTGATCAAGTCACTCTGATATTAGAACAGAAGATACACAAATATCCTGGTCATGCCACTGATCAAAACAAGACACAAATCCTCTTCTGGGGCAAATTAACACAGTTCCCCCGGTATTAATAGAATGGAGTAGAATTTCTAAACAGACACCAAAGCAAAATTATACTTAAAATTTTGATGCAGTATGTAAAAGATTTTATAGATTCTCAAAAAAGCCTTAATTGCCTCTCTGCTGTCGTTCTGGCACTGCAGCATCAAAACTCGTGACCAGTGGGTTTGTGATAGACTCAGAGGTCCAGATAGATGAGCACCAGAGCTAGGGGAAGCTGAGCCACTGCAGACCACCAAGCTGCAAGGAGATAATCAGGGATATTACAAAGTGGTGAAGCAAAGTTGCAGGTCTCCATGATTAACAGAGCCATTTATCACAGCTGCTCTTGTGGCAAAGGGAAGCAAGTCTGGGGAGACAAAAGTTGAGTTATTCCTGCACCACTTGGAACACCTTACAGAGGGAGATGTGCTCATTACTGGAATATGCTGCCATCAGCTCAGAAGTGCCAGCATCAGTAACACCACAGTGAGTTACATCAACTGCTCGTTATCTGCTCCATGACATCCTGCATCTGAGCTTGCTCCCACCCTGGAATATCTCTGCGGACTTCACTGGGAACAAGGCTGTGTCCAGCACAAAGCACTGATACTCTGCACAGTTAACATAACTTCAGCCATGCATGGCATGTGAAATACTCATTTCATGGAAGTTTTTGTTTGTTTTTTCTTCCATTAAACCAATTACTAGCTAATCATTTTGTATAAAATAACACAATATGACACTAAAAGATCTGATCCATGCAAGCCCTTCATGTATAACAGCCTTGGTTTAATTTCATTGGTAAGATTAACAAACGAACACACCAACCTAACAGCAAAACTGGGATTAATGAAAATAAAAATGAAGGCAAACAATTGTCACCCATGTTCAAGCAGTCTTAAATTATGTAAGTTTTATTTAAATTTTCAGCTCTGGTGGCATGAACCTGAGAGGAATCTTCATGCCAGATAGACAGCAAAGAGAACTAAAATGATGCAATCATATTATTGGCTGTTTCTGTCAAGTTAACACTCCATAGTCCCTGTCAAAATCCTTTCCCTTTTCTTTTTGTAGTAATAATGCATTTGTTATGGTACCAGCCCTGTGTGTGTGCACCCATTCCCCTGAATGGCTCCAGCACAAAGCATTTATTGGCTGGGCAGAGAGGTGAGACCCAGGTGAACAGTAAAAATCAGTGACAGGAGAACAAAGAAGTGAATGTGACTCTAGAGGTACAGGGATGTGACAGCATTCCCACTGCCTTATAATTTGTGAACCTAAAGATCGCTGCCAAGGAGCTTGTAAATCACATTTCACTGCTTTGAAATTAGTATCAGCCAATCATATCAGCTTTCCAAGGAGATCAGTATTGTCCTTCAGTTCCAAATGGGTCAGATGAGGGAGGAGGAGAAGAGCCAACGTGTTGAGATTGCTCAGCATCTGCAGACCAAGCCCTTCTTTTGGATGTCTTGTGCACCAAAAGACTGCTCTGTCCTGCTGCAAAGACTGAGCAAAAGATGGCAAACAAAGCCAATGAGGTGGTGATGGAAAGGAACAATGTTCAAATCACTTTACCTCTTCCAGATGTATTTATCAGGGCAAGAGGTACTTTTCCTGATTTAGGAAGTGAAGGACATATTTGCTCAAAGTTCTGTCCTGAGTGGTTCCTTACAGGCCGTAAGACTAAGATGGCAAAGAAATGCTGCAGAAGAACCAGATTTTTTGAAGGAGGATTTGAAAGAGCATTTTCAGGGTGAGGATTTCTTATTGCCCTTGTTCAGAGCACTCTGGCTCTATAGGCATGTACACCAACAATTGCTCCTGAGCTGCCAAGTCCTTCACGGCTTGCTGTGGTCTGGTGCTTTGCAAATGCCGGTGCAAAACTCCCTAAAGAAGCAAATCCCAGTCTAAGTAAATCAAAGATGTAAACTGAAAGGTGCCTATAAATCACAGCACACTTTCCCAGCTCCATTCATATGTGAACAATATGTGAGGGCCCCTATATTAACAAGCTGAGGTGAACAGCTCTGTGGACAATTCTGTAGCAGCTGCCAAGAAAATATGATTTATCCAAAAACTCTGCAACACAGAAAACTGATGCTCTCTCCCATGTGTTTTTTTTTTTCCCCCATCCCTACTACTTATAGCAGAAAGGAATATTTAGAACTGTCTGACAAGCCAATTAGCTGTCAGTTAGCTGGTTGATGTGCCCAGCACTGATGTCTGTGCAGCTGGACAGACTGTCACAGGCCTGGGAGCAGGAGCTCAGTTTTAGCAAGTACCTTCCTGCCTTGCTTCCTTCTAAGTGGGTGTCAGGATTCATCCAGGTGTAGAAATAAATTTTAGTGAAGAAGGCCCCCCTGGGTTTTGCACTTGCACTGCCCTCTCAGCCTTGTGTTGGGGTGCATTTAGAAGGATTTTTGCTTCTCTAAGTTTTACTTTGCCAAACTTCACAACCCATGGTAGCAGGACTGAGGAGGATTTCAGCACGAGCCCATCACTGCTTGCTGGGTTGGGGGATTTTGTTCTACTACCTCTAGTAGTGCTTAGTTACAGTTACATTTATTCTCAACACTTCTGAGGCAAAATAACACAGTTTGCTGTAATGTGTTTTTACAGTTTGCTGTAAAAAAGCCAAGCATTTGGGTTTTTTTAAATAGAGTACCTCGAGTTCTTCATTTATCTTGTCCTGCGAATACACGGTCAGAGCTTCTTCTTATGCATTCGTTATACAGTAGAGATTTCTTATTCCCTATATCAGTGGCTGTTTATTCAGCTACCCTGTAGAAGGAAAAGGGATGCAAACCTGCTAATATTAGCGTCACAGGACCTAAATATACTCCTTTCTTGCTCCCTCTCTCTCAATGGAAGCTGTCTTCTAATTTCCAAGCTTCATGTCTTCAGAAAGCCAGATGATGGCCATTTGTCTGCATGCTGGCATTGTTCAATAGCTAAAATAATTTTTCTCCTTCTCTAGGACTCGTTCTCCTTATATAATGGGCTTTAAAATTTTCCAGTGGTTTAAAACAGTATTTGCTGCATTAATATTTTTCCACATTTCCTAAAGTTTCTCTTTAAAGGTGAAGACAAAAATGGATCCTTTTCAACAGTGAGTGGGTCTCTTCTTCACTTATTAATTAGTGTGATGGTTTTGAGATGCTGATAGAGGACAGTTAATCCTTATTGAAAAGGGAGAGGGAGGTTCTCTCTGCCTGTCCTGGGTCTGCCTCAGTTTTGCCTCCCTTTCTGCAGTGTCTGATGGGGCTGTTTTGCAAAGCAGCTGTGTAGTGCCTACAGTGACTGTAAAATGCAGCCAAGACAACAACCTGAAGCTGTGTCTGTGCATCATTTACAAGGCAATACTGGATTTTAAACTCTTATCTCCAGATGTTAATCCTTAATGGGAGCAAAGATGGAGCTTGGCTTCCACAACTCCATTTGTAAAATAGCGGCCACATGTTCCCTTCATGCCCTTGTTGCTTTTATTACATAAAAGGCAAAATTGCAATTCCCCTGCCTAATTTTTTCTCCTATACAGCCTTCCCATTTAAAAGAGTTACCATCCAAAAACCCATTAAGTAATGTTTTTGTTTTCTTACATGAAGTCTTACTGTAAAAGGTTACAACTTCCAGAGGGTTGAGTTGAGGTTCATTATGAGTTTAGATTTTTGATCCATTTTGACTTCTAGAGGCCAGATGCTCACCTAGCAAGGACTAGGCCACCTTTCAGTACACGCTGAGGCTGTTGTGGTATGTGCTGGCCATCCAGATGTTCTGCCCTCCTATTCTGGGCAGCAGAAGACAACTTGTAGTCCTACCTGGAGTCATTACATTATGTGTGATTTTGCACATAGCTACAGAAAGACAAAACCCCTTTTTATTTCCATGCTTCCATTTTAGAGGATTTTCAGGTTTCAATTAGTCTGCGCAATGAGAAATGAGCACCGATGAATATGCAGGTGTTTAGTTTAGCCCAACAAGGAGGAAAACCTAAAGTTCAGCTCCTTGTTTGTTTGTGTACCTAGGAAAAAATTGCTTTTCTGCCACAGTGGCAGCTGTTGAATTGGAGGGAAAGATGATTTATAAAAGGTGGTAAGCAAGAAATTTGGAGAGGATGAAGAAAACTATTCAGCACTCAAGGGGAAATGATTCAGAATCAATCCAGTCTGCAGCTTTTTGGGGCTACAGGGGAGAGCAGTTGAATGAAGATGGTGAATAGTTACTCCCTTTTCCCTCTGTGGGGCTGACAGTTCCAGTGACAGGGTAACAGCAGTGACGGGAGCGCTGCCATCGCGAGCGCGGTGGCTCATGGCAACTTGGCGCACTCCTCGCCATGTGCCAGACGGGACATCTGCTCTGGCTGGACAGGAGGCAGAAACCTCTCACTCCCATTCTTTCTGCATTGGTTTCCTTTAGGTAAGATCTGAATTTCCCCCAGTTTCTCCAGGGCCTGAGGAATCTACAGGGAAGACAGAACAAGGCACATCTGGAGCGGTGCAGCAGCTGGGAAATGTCCGATGCTGCAGGGGATGGTGGTATCATGTGAATGGCTGTGACCTTTTCTGTATTCCAGATTTTGATTGATTGGCCATTTCCCCTCTTTCCCATGCTGTAAACAGGGGAGCTGTGAAATACATGGCCAAAACAAACACAGAGTTACGTAGGCTAAGACAAATTTATATTGAATTTATGAGAGAGAAAATTTTGCTAACTCATTCCACCCATAAAAAATATAAAGAGGAAAGAAAGTGACATAAAATCAATCCATTTCCGTGACAAAGCTCATTATGAGTAGAGAAAATATAGTCCCATACTAACTTGTTCTCATTACTGTTCTAAGATTTATCATGTCAGGTGCAATGTGCAAGGGAGGAAAGGAAAACCTTCCTTGCCCTTACCTTAAAAAAAATCCAACAGACAGAATAAGCCAAACTATCCTCATTATGTCCAGTGAGCATATATTTTGTCAAGCCTCACAAGGGGCATGATTAACTCAAAGGTGTGGTTTTGAGGAGCTCTTCCAGGCTGGATGCTCCAGGGCAGGGCAGGTCACCCTGTCCTGGCTGTCTCTTGGTGTCAGTGAAAACTGGCACTCTGGGAGGAAGATGCTGCTTGAGGGCTTGACAAGATGAAGGAAACACCAGTTAACACTCCTTAGCTGCTGGAAACAAGATTTGGAGTGGGAAAGAGCTGATGGGAAAAAAAAAACAGACCTGAATTGCTCAGAGCTGGGAAAGGGAATTGCCATGTTCAGGCCAGCCTCAAGGTCAGTTATTTGTCTGACTGCTGTATTTTACCTGCAATTCTCATTTTCACCTCAGCTTAAGCAGAGCAACAAGTCCTAGGATAGAAGCCCAAAGCTGCCTTTGCAGATGGACTCATTGCTGCATTTGCAATGCAAGCCCACAGCCCTGGCTCTCAGGGGCCATTCCAGAGTCTGGTCTCATCCTCTCATGCATTGCTCCTCGTGTACTGCTGAACAGACGCAGTTCATTTTGGAGCTGACATCTGGTGCTGTCAGAGTACATAACTGGTGCTGATTTGCAATGCCAGCTGAGTACTCTGACCTTTTTGGTGCATTCATAAGAGATGATAGTCTGTGTGTGCTCTATGGATGCACCAGGCAGTGCGTGGTGTGTGTGTTTGTTTGCAGGGATGACAAGGAAGAAGTAAATACGCAAAACAAAGCCTGCCAAATCTGGCCAGAGTAAAATCCCACTGGTCAGCTGCAGAAGGGAAGAGATGACAGACAAATGGAGTGTAATGCCCTGACAAATACGCATTTCCTCAGATCAGGATTCTAAATGTTGCTCCTCAATTCAATCAGTCTCCTCCTCATTCCCAGCCATCTCCTCTTACCTGTGGAAGATAGCACAGAAATACCATGATGCTTTAATAGGATGTTGCCTTCGTCCTTCCAAAACCTGGGAGAGCACTGTGAGGTATCACTGAGGCTGGAACAAAAACTCAGGGATAACCATACTTCACAGCATGAAATGAATCCTGAGCTATCCTTGAAACCTAACCTAGCATGGCTTGAGTGGGAATTTTACATAGCAATGCATCACCCTGTAGAAAGAACAGCTCGAGTCAGGAAGTAGGGGCTCTCAGGACAGGCTAGGCTTGCTTTCCCATACATTGTTTTGGGATTTATATTGCTGTATGGCTGTAGTTTCTTAAGGTTTTTGTTTTGCCTATTTTGTCTCAGTTTTGTGGTGTGGTCAGATTGGGACCTGGGGAATGGAGAGAGAGGTCCTTTAGGGAGATGGTTTGCTTTACTTGGCTGTTAGCATCCAGCTCTGACCCACCCCAAAGCCTGCTGGCATAGGGAAATGTAGGATCTAACAGTGCAGACACTCAGCTCTCAGACGAGAAGGGCACCTGGTGCACTTGTGAAGTGTGAAATGAAGAAGAGGTCGAGGGAGGGAGGAGAGGTCAGAACCTTTCCTCTTCAAATCCTCAGTGTCACACCCTGCTAGGAAGGAGTCATGCACCCTCAGCTCTGCTTTGAACTTGGCTCGTGTTTTGAATTGCAACAAGTGGAGGAAAGCTGAATGATCACAGGGCTGGGGGGGAACAGCAGAGCAGCTTCAACAGTGTCAGTGCAGATAAAGGTGAGATACAAATGTTTAACTGGCGAGAGGCTTGAGCACTAAGTGACGTGTTTAAGGGAGAATTGAACACAGCTGTCCAAAGCCACAAGTTAGAACATCCTTCCTCCATACAGAATCAGGGTCTCATACCTGTCTAAAGACCAGCACATGCCCAGTGAAGGGCAAAACTTTATGCTTGGGTCCTTCAGTTGCTTGAGTCCTTGAGCCTAAAAGAGACACAGTGCGTTTCTTCCAATGGCCTTGAGATCTGTGTCTAACAGTCAGAAGTAAAAAGCTCTCTCCTCACAAAACTTGCTCAGAAAAGTCGAATTTTAAATGAGGCATTCTTTCAGCAGTGGGATTAATAAAAGCTGATTTCTTCCAGTTGTACTCTGCAGTTTGATTTTCTGGTGCCAGGAAGGAGCAGGCTCCAGGTGAACATATTCCTGGGGTTTGGGTGCTGGTAACATCTTTCCCTATGTGGCTTCTTCCATGTCTGAGTAAGGATTAGGTCTGGCTGCAGCCTTTCCATCAGTGGGAACAGCAATGCCTGTTTTCATGACACCCACGAGATCTCAGCTGCCTTTAAAACTG
The DNA here is from genome assembly GCA_013397775.1 of Eulacestoma nigropectus. Classification (NCBI taxonomy): domain Eukaryota; kingdom Metazoa; phylum Chordata; class Aves; order Passeriformes; genus Eulacestoma; species Eulacestoma nigropectus. Next base: position 415,888 of record VZTE01005662.1, on the reverse strand, counting down.
CTGTTCTCTTTCAAACTTGGTGCAGACAGCCCAATGGATTCAAAAATTACCCATGAGGAACAGACATGGAGGCATAGAGGTACGTGGAGTACGATTGTGTGAACCTTGCTTGGTAAAATAGGCTGAAAAATAATAAAATGCAGAAGCCTTGTTATTATCCCAGTTGAACATTCCTCCCTGGCATAGTTCTATTAAGTCTTTCACTTAGGTTTTGCATTACTGGCTCTCCTTTCCACAAACTACTTTTTCCATACCAGCCTCTGTAAAATTATTGCCATTCTTCATTTAGAAATTTGCTAAAGTGTGTTTGCAGAAGCCCTAGACTCCTTTTCTGATGAATCATCCCTTTTTTGGGGAAAGGAGCAAAAAATTATGTTACTGACCTTTCCTTACATTTAACAGGATCTTTTTGCAAGTTGAATATTGTACAATTGACTTGGTAGGAACAGCTCTTCCTGTTCTGTGTCAGTGTTTATTCAGCCATTTCTCAAGTACAGCTCTAATGGTATTTACAGCACAACATGTTTTGTGGAAAAACTTCACTTTCTCATTCCACATAAAACATAACTGAGAAACTGAAAGAATATTACTAAAACATTTTAGAGGACTGGGATAAGTCAATAGAGTGAAGCACTTAGTGTCCAATATTTTGATGAGAGAGAGCAAAATCTATTCTTTATTCAGCCATATTGCAGTTGTTTTGCGTCTTTTGGGGTGTACTCAGGTTTAGTCTCTCAGGCACAGCGCCAGTCTCCCCACAGAGCAGGGAGAGAGCAGGGCTCTAATGGCCAGCAGTGATGAATTAATTGAGTGTCTTGCTGCTCTACACCGCCATGGCCATAGAAGAGAACAGGAAGAAAACAAGATTTAGCTTGACCTCCCTGGTTTTATAAAAGGTTGGCTGTACACAAAACACTTGCTATGTGCAGTGTTATTTCCTGCCCCAGCAGTGTTACTCATTACTTAGGTCATGAGGACTTTTTGATGTAGGATTTTAATTGCTGCATGAAAAGGCTACTAAACCTTTACCACTAATCTAGTTTCTGCAGCCACTCTGTTGCCTACTCTTGCAATGTAGTACCTAAGCCTGTATAATATATAACATCTCCTGGTGCACTGAGCACTGATGCTCAGCAGTGCTTTGTGATCCCATGGCATGTTCTAAGGGCAGATGAATGAAATCATGCAACTCCAAGGAGTTCGTCCAGCAGCTCCTGTTCAACCCCAGCACATCCTTTTTTGTGCCTGTCAAGAGTCTACAAGAGCACAGGTACAGCTGGTGATTTCCACCTTTCTGAGATGGCACATTATAGACTTAGGAGCTCATGTCCAATTTCAACTTGCTTCCTTCTTTAAAACCTGGCTCCTGGAAGTCTCTCCAGTTACATCTTGTGCTGGGATCATGCCAGACATCTCGTGGATTCCCTGCTCCGCATGGCTGTGCACAGAGTTTGGAAACATTGCTGGCTGTCCCCATAAATCACCGCTGTCCATCCTCCCTGAGTGTGTCCATAATGGGTTTTCATTCTCTCAGCATCTGGCTCGTGTCTCACAGCACTGAGCAGACATCTGAGCCAGGGGACCCTGAGGCACCACACTCAGCTGTTCCACCTAAAGCTCTGCTGTTCAATGTGTCCAGGCGAGAAATGCCTTGTGCTGCAGCCCTTTCCTGTGCCACAGTTCCCACCCATCGCCAGGGCTGACTGGCAAAGCTGCCACTGTCGGTGCTGCAGCTGATTGAGGACCTCACCTCAGCCCAGGAGCATGGAAGTGGCACCAAGAAGCCCCGCTCAGTTCAGCAGCACATAGGTGTGCAGACGGACTGGCTCAGCCTGGGCTGCCAAAAGCCACAGATGACTCAAAACAAATCTCTTTTGTTCTCCCTCCTTGTTTCATGCAGTAAATAAAAATGAATCCCCCAAGGACCAGAGCATATAGCGTGTTCCTGTTTGTTCAGAGCATATCAGTCTGTTGTTCTTCCTGGCTAATCAGATAGAGCGGAAATTAAAACAATCTAAATTTGTTGTTCCGTTTTATTCTATACATAATCACTGCTTCTCGTTTGCTTCTAAATAGCTGCATAAATACACATTAAATGCAGTGACATCTCTTTTGGGACTCAGTCCAGTGTTTCCTGGTTATTTTCTTGCTTTGAAAGAGATTGGGTTCTCAGATATTGGCACATTTCTTTTAAAATCCTCTGTATTGTGTATAATGGATATTACAATGCTGGGCTCATTCTTGTCCTCTGCAGGCATAAGGGGGTTGGTGACACTAAATGAATGTGGAAGAACAGCATGTGCCCACATACCACGTGTGAAAGCAGAAAAGAGCTCTCACTCTGGGCAGACATGAAGGTTATTTGGGACTGACACTTCTTGCAGTGTTTCCCCTCCAGCCAGCCTTCTCTCCTTCCACTCTGACTCTCAAGCTCCCACCCCAGTTTGCAGGGATCACTTTGGGTTAGCAGTTTGTGGTTCCTGCAGAACTGCTGGCTCCTCTTTCAGTCAGGTTTCCATCACCCAGGACATGTGCTGTCCCTTTTGGCTTTTCAAAGAGCCTTCCTGCACATCACAAGCCTAATGGCACTTCAGGCTTTCAAGACTGAGGTACATACAGGTCGCAGAATCTGGATTTTTGACTGGCCAATAACTCTCCTTCCAGGACAAAAAGAGATATTTGACGCTGTATACACTGACTGCCACGACTAGAAAACTGAGCACTGCATTCTCTGCAGAATTCATAAACTAATTTTGGCCATCTTCCAGTGCTTTCTGCATTTGTTTCACAGAGATGGGCAGGAGGAGGAAGAATATTCTCAGCCCCTGAGGACAGTGGCTTTCAAATTCACGCATTCAGACAGTTGCACAGTATTATTCCCAGAGCAGCAGTGACCTCAGGCAGGCACATCCCCTGGGGGCTGACACATCTGGCCAGCTCAGAGCAGGAGGAGACTGAGCCCACATCTGTCCTCAGCGTACCACTCAGTCACATTGGATTTTTAGCTTTCATTTTCATTTTAGTGGAGAATCACGAGAGCAGCCTTATCAGTTTAAGCCAACCCATGGGTAGGTTTTGCGGGGTGGCATAATGAGAACTCACGTACATTTTTTTCAGAAAAGGTTATAGTTAACTAAAAATATTTATTGCAGATTAACTATTTCACTCTAATAGTGAGGGATGTGTCCAAAACACGTGCACATCATGTGAGATGCACATATGAACATAAACAGCTATTTGGTAAAGAACTGGGACAAATCCTGAAGGTGAACACAGCTCTGCCTGAGACAAATGTGTAACTGAGGTGCTGTAACACAGATGAAGCTGAAGCCCGGGCCCGGGTATTTCACATCCTTTGGTATGCCATGTGCTTCTCACATCTACACCACAATTTGTCACGGCTGGTTACGTCCACCCATCATGTTCAATACATTTCCCAGGCGCAAAGTGGAAGATGATCAGAGAAATTCTGAAATACCTGACATGAGGAAACGGGGAGATTAATTGCAGCATTAAGGCTGAGTGCGGTACAGAGTGGAAGCTGGAAGAGCTCTGCTCCAGGGGAAGCATCTGCAGAGTTGCTCCTTGTGGAGGACCACTGTGCACCACTTTGACATTTTGAGCAGCGCAGTATCACTGCCCCCAGCATCCCCAGTGCAAAAATGAACTGGGGTGGGCATGGAGTGGGATGAAGGATGGATGCCCGCCAGCCCTGCCCTGAGACCGTAGAGAAGTGCTGGGTTTGACTTGCTGCCCACTGCCTCCAGTCTCAGAGACCATGGAGCAGCCTGGGATGGGAGAACCCTTGTAGAAAAGCAAAATACCCTTTTCCTTTGCCTGTTTTTATCTCCCCCCTCCCAGATCCGTGCGCATCTTAGAATGGAAAGTGTCAGGCGTAGCATTAAGACAGTCATCTCTCAGCAGATGGGAGTCGGGGATGAAACAAAACTCTAAAAGTTTATAGCAGCGGATAGTACAAAAAAGCAGCTAAACCAAAGCAAACAGCCTCGGGGACGGGAGGAGTTCGGCATCTCTACTGCAGAGAGACGCGCACGCTCTCTCTGCAGGAAAATGTACCTCCCGTGCTGTCGGCTAATCCAAGCACAGCCAAGCCGAAAGTGGTAGGGGAAAGCACGGGGGAATGTGGAAGTGGACAGGGAAGAGCACGCAAATTCCGAAGGAGCTCGGCGTGATGCGAGCAGCCGCGGGCCGGGCGGGGCGCGGCGCGGCCGCCAGCACGGGGCAAGGCTGATCCCTAGCGGTGCGCTGCGGTGCGCTGCTGCTGCGGCTGCGGCTGCGGCTGCGGCTGCGGCTGCGGCTCAACCCGGCACCGCCACACACGGCCGGGTCAAAACGTGCCCGGATAAGTTCTTCTCACTTTTAAGTAACACACCAGAACGTGTTTCCCCCCGCTGAAGCCGTTCCTGTAGCAGCACTACCTGTGTCTCTTGGAGCAGAGCTCCTCTTGAGTACTGGGCTTCTTGACAAGGTTTGTTGGGATAAAAAGGAAAGCACTGATTTTTCGATCTTTCTAGAATTTTTCAGATCGTGATTCAAAGCGATTGTTTCTTTTTATTCTCTGTTGAATACTTGTTTTTTATTTACTCTCCCGTGATGTCCAATCTAGTTCCTCCTAGGACTGACGGAAGAGGAGAAGGTGGGAAAAGAAGAGGTAAATACCAGATTTGGCATATTTTTCATTTATTTTAAATAGTTTTCTTCCTAGTTCCAACAAAAATAAGTGATGGCCCTCTATGCATAATATTTTCAGGACTATTAACAAGAAGAAAAGATAAAATATATTATTTCTTTGGAATAAAAAGGGTGGCTCCTCTCCAACAGGAAAACACAGCTCCTCACTAAGCAAAGTGCACACTTGAACCATCAGCCAGGCAGCAAAGAGATTCTCGCTCAAATGGGCACCAATGAGTGCCTGGTTTGTGCTTTCTCGTTTCTAAACCAGTCTCTGAAAAAGGAACTGGGAAATACAGGTGCCTTTTAGCCACCACTTGTAGGAATTAGGAGGAAAGAGGAATCCAAAGCACATTTCAAAATAGACAAAAACTGTACCATTATGTCCTTTTAAGGACTATATAATGTAAGATTTGTCAGAGACATGTCAAGTCATGTCCCTCTGGGCTGTGCTGCACAACATAAATCCACTGATTTGTTCTCAAGTTGTTAAGACTAATAGTGAGGATACTCTTGCTTTGTCAGTCCCTGTACATGTTTGTGTTCTACATAACTCTGACAAGTCACAGAAACAGAAACCACACATTCAGGGCACACTTATATGGTTCCATGTGCTCACACCCCCTTAATATAAGGGCTTTCTTTTATTAGCTGTTAAAACCCACAGCCTTGCTGTATATTCTGTATATTCCATTAGCAATTGCTAATTAATAACATTTGCTGATGAACATCACCCAAGTCTAGACAGAAAAGCCAAACTTCCAAAAATTACTTCAGCCATCACTGTCCTTTGAAACAGGCCATTCTTTTCCCGGAAAAATATAACCCTTCTTTAATTAAAGAAGATACACTTAAGAATACTTTGAACTGATCTAGCACAGCCTATCACATACTTTTCATCCCAAGCGGTTTCCATGCTGCCTCTACAGCCCCATGATCTGTTTTCCAGGTGGGCATCTCACAACAACAGCTAATAATATTGTCACCAAATCCACCACTTCAGGGGAAGACAGAAACACCTAATCAGCACATAGCCACAGTGCAGTGGGAAGAAGCCAAACTGAGGGACATGGGAATTTATAGAAGGGGCGAGTTTGGTTGTGTTCGTAAGTGTCCAATGCTGGTCTCAGTCTTCTCCCACCAACCACACCATTAAAATACCCTTGCTTACCTGAGTCAAATCCCTCTGACGTTCCTCACATTTGAAAATCTCAGTGATTAGCATGTCTTTGGGCATCTCTCACTTAGTAGTGAAGCTTAACTGGGGTTAGCAACTTGCCTTCTGCTCTTCACTGACCTCTGTGCTGCCACAGCCAATGTCCACATTTTTCCTGGACGTAGAGTTCTACTCCTCAGACTGTGCTTTCTGCCCAAGGTTTCTTTTTTTTTTTCCTGCCTCTTGCTAATAACTTTCCATTTTGACAGAAGCAAGGCTGTCCCCTGCAGTGCTGCCTCACCAGCGACAAGCGTTTCCGAGAGACAGACCTTGCTCCTCAAAGAAGGGGTGGCCAGAGCCACCCTTCCCTGAGCCAGGGCAGGCCTCAGCCCTTCCATGTAATGCCTGTAGCCTGAAATTTCCTTAATGTCTCTGAGATAAGGGTTTACTACAGGGCTTTTCTGGTTTTAATGTCACAGTGGTGTGAAAGGGAGGAAAGCGTACAGGTCTTGCACAATGTAGTAGTTCACGGGCGTGAGTTGGTCAGGGCTGGGCTGGGCAGGAGCCTCTGGAGGCGTGAGGGCATGGCATTAAGTCATATGCATGCCAGCCTAAACTGGGAACACAAACACATGTAAAGGAAGCTCTCAAATTTTGTCACCTTTCCTGGACCTCCTTGGTTTGGGTTTTTGTGGGGTACATACTTCCTCAAACTCCTGCCATGGGGGCACCACGAAAAGCAAGTGTTTAGAGGTCACAGCCCAGCACTTCAAAGCAACCCTGAACACTTTCTGCTGGTTTCAGACCTGTTATTCACATTTTGCCACTGGCTGTCCCTCTCACAGCCCCAGCAGACAGTCCTGACAGCATTTGCTGCCCTGTGATGAGGAACTGTGTGACAGCCAACCGGTAATAAAAGTCCTGCAGCAAGCTGCTGTCAGCTGTATAGATCCTTAGGCTGATTCATGCCTCTCTCTCTGGCAGCATGGGCCTGACACATCCTGCTCTTCCAGGCATTAAGGAGAAGCCAGTGAACAGCTTTGCAGCTGGAGGAAGCTACATGTAGAAATTGCCTCTTGCTGAGTCTTGCTGGGGAATTCTCCTCATTCAGCTGTGTTCACAGCTCCAGAGGCCAAGAGTCCATTTGATGGGCTCTTGGGCACAGGCAGGCGTAGGAGAAGGAAAGAATTGCCCTACTTCCATGCTCTTTGGGGCTCTTCCACGGGATGAGTGATGTTTCCCATGCAGGGTTTGCTTTTCCCCCCACAGTGCAGGCAGTACGGGCTGTGCTTCACCTCAAAGGAGGCATCAAAGTGGCTCTTTCTCCTCCCCCATCCAGATAAGGCTACTGTGACTACATCACTTCCACAGTGATGGAAGACACACTTAAAAGCCTTCCTACTTATTTATATACATATTTATATAGCTGCTGCACAGCATTACTTGTTACAGGCTCCTGCTTTTCTACATTTTCCAGCTCATATTGAAGTCAAAATGTCATGACCTGCATTTTAAAGTAGGGTGTCTGGGAAGTGCAGATCACAGCCTGTAGACAAGTATATGACAGTCCCAAGTGTTGCTCTGCAGCTCTAGGGAGCACAGAGACACTGGGAGGGTAGGAGCCACCAGCCCAGCAGAGTGTGGGGCTCATGGATGTGCAGAAAAGCCACAGCTGAAGTGGTAATGGGTCAAAAACAAGGACCCAGTGATGTCTCAGCAACAATCAGATGTTGTTAAAGCCACTAGAATGCTCTAGAAACAGCCTGCACAGGTAGGACTGTCTGTCCCATATATATCTTATATATATATATATATATATGGTATCTGTTCTCTGCATGCAGCACAGGCACAGGTGTGTGTGCAGGGCAGTGTTCAGACACATCTGCACATCTGGATGTTTTGCACACGGGCCAGAGTTGTCCTAACTGGATACTGGAGCCTGGGTTCATGGCTTAAAACTGCACTGGAACAAGAGCTGGTGCAGACCATGTCCCCGGTGCTGTGTCCAGCTGTCCAGCAGCTTTGTCCCCTCCTGCACTGCCTCTTCGAACCCACACTCACGTTTCTGTTCACATTATGCAAAGCAGGAGCAAAGGCTGCTGCTCTCAGCAGTGCTCACAAACTGAGCGTGTCGAGGGCAAAGCCCTGCTCTGCTCATGTGCTCACTGTCATTTCTCACAGGTAATGGCTGCTGCTAAATCAGCCCCAAATCGGTTCTCCAAACAGTGCTTAACTGCTTACATGCTTAGAAGTAAACCACGTTTAGCTGCCTTTAACGCTTTTCCATCTCTATTTTTGTGCATTAAGATCAATTTCATGAACTTTCCTAGGTAGGATGATTGCCATCGGCAGGAAGAATGTAGTAAATTAATTATAGATGTGTGTTAAATTACTTTCATTACCACTCCGAGTTCTGGGAGGGAGTTATGTGAGCAGGATGACTGATGAAACAGTGTTTTTACATATTCCCCCGGTAATGGATATTTTTACTTGGCTGCCAGTGTTGTTTCTCAGCTCAGAGAAGCTGGAATTACACATTTCAGAAAATGGAGGCTCAGTCTAAAATTGACCTCCAAAGATTGCCAGAAAACTGTGGCTAAGACAGACTGTCTGGAACACAAGCTGTCTGTTCAGGGCCTCGGTGATGCACAAAGGTGAACTGAGGGAGGATTCATCCTCTTTACATCAGACACACCCAAATCCAAGGGAGTCATTTGCATTTGGGTTGTTGTTCCTACACACTGACAAAGGCGTAACAGCCAAAACAAAAGTGAACATGAGTGGAAAGTTATTTTCCATATTCACCTTATAACAACCTTGGTGCAGGGTATTTTCTAGGGATTAATGGCCAGGCCAGTTTAATGGCTCTCTGCTGAACTTCAGGCTATCAACTTTTCACAGCCTATCATTAATCCCTGGAAAATATCTAGGTTCATAGCAGATATGAGTGAAAAATAATACACATGTGAAGGTAAGTCTAGTGTTATGTATATTGGGATTGGTGAAGATAAGTGTTTAATCATGTACTGCCCCTAATTGCTAACTCCAGATGCACTTCAGAATACAAGTAAATGAGGTACAGCTTAGTTACACTGTAATTACAAAGCAGCTTCACTGCACTTCTATTTATATGGTGTATAATTACTATCTTCTCTGGCTGAAAGCTGAGTATATAGTATCATTTTCCCTCATGTTTCATACTGAAACGTGCTACAGAATACTGTGTTTTGAAGGATATCTGTAACAGGTAAGTCAGAGGACAAATACCTACTCAGTAAGTTAATTCAATTTATTTCTAGCCACGGCACTCACAGTTTTTTTGATTTAAAAAAATAAATCTAAAGAAATAAGAAATATGAATCAATATACATCATGTCCAAACTTTATTACATGGTTTGTCCTGCCTGGAAGAGTGGAAAGGGGAGCCCAGAAATGGAGAGCAACCTGTGTTCCCTCCTCAGTCCCCAGCTGTGGTGTGGGGGTGGTGCCAAAAAGAGCTCTCTTCTCACTTCCCATTGCAAATGGCACCCGGCTGGGATCAAAGATGCACCATCAAAGATGCTTTAAGGATCCGTCCTGACACCAGATTTGAGTGACTCAATCTTTTAACACATCAATCCTGACATCGAAGAGGAATGCAGCCCTTGCATTCCAGCCTTCAGCAGGTGGATTTTCCCTTCGATCTGTCGGAGCAATGCTGGATGTGGGTGCATGCACGTGCACACAAGGTAGGGCTATCTCAGAAGCCTGAAGCACATCACAGAGATTTCCCTCCCTACACTGCCTCTGCAGGAGCAGGGCTGTGGAGGTTTCCATTAGACTTGTAGAAGTGCCAAAAAAAACCTCCACAGTCTGCTGGGAGAATAATTAGAGTTGGCAAGTTTGCTCAACAAGCCCTTCTTATACATAGTATTAATGGGTGATAGGTAGAGCCTGTGGTTTTTTCACTTAATAATGCATGGAACCACCTAGATATTCTAAGGATCTCTCTCTGAGTTGTGCTTTGTGATCAGAGGCATAACTAATGGTGAGGACTGATTACTACTGATTAAAACTACTTAAGAATCTCATCTGTCCAGGAAGGGAATGCCAGGCTCTGCAGCAGGAGGCAAGTGCTTGTCTCTATTTCATTTCAATTGTACCCATTCATCTGAAAGACTCTGCTTTGCACATCAAACAGGATCCAGGATTCATAAGGAATCTGATGTGTCAGAATTAGACCTTGAAGCTGACTTCTTTGGTGAAGGAATATCTTCTCCTTCTTGGAAGCCAATGAATTTGAGCAGGAAAGTGTAGAAGCACATTCTTGTTTGGTACCTATCCTGAACAGCAGTATTCCCACAGGAGGTGGGAATTTCTTCTTGTGACACATTTTGGTGGGATACCTTTGCACCCAGCAGACAGAAGTCCAAAAAACTCCGGAGAGTGTATGGGAAGCCTGTGTTTCTCTGTGTCTCTCTTTCCATGGATTTAGTCTGGTTTGGAAAATGACAAATTCATGGGCTGGGGAGCTGGACCATGGGCTGGACCATTCAGAGATGATGAGGGTGTGATGGTGGGCAGTACCAACTGAGGTGTTTACACCATTAGACTGTCAGATACTTTGTCTGAAGTAGATCCAGGCATTGGCTCCTAAAGGCAAAGTGCAGGACTCTGTCCTGTGTGTGCACTGAGGGACATCCCTGTCCTTTCCAGCGTAAGATACATTGGCAACAGATCTATTTCCTTCTTACCCCTCCTAAAATCTTCTGGGCATGTATGCCTCAATAGGTGAGAGGTAATACAGACCTGTGTTCACCAAAAGGCTTTGAACTCTGCGTGGGCCTGTTGGAATTGCCTCCAGCCTTTCCCAGCGTGGGCTGGGAAACACAAACTCGGCCACCTGCAAGCTTCTGGTGTGACATTAATAAGCCTTTGCAGAGGAGCACTGATGGACATGTGGTCTCTGAAGAAGCTTTGCAGCACTAATGATCTTTCCAATTTCAACCACCCTGTGATTGTGCGTGTGATTCTGTGATAGCTGACACAGACAGCCTTGGGCACCAAGTATCTGTCACTGAGTTACCTGTGAAATCAGAGTAATCAAAATATAAATGCATCTTTTGAACACTGGGAGGGACTGTTATATCTGGAGGGTACAAACCTGGGTGTCTGTGCCAGACTCCCTGTGAATTGCATGGTCCCTGCATGGTGTTGCTCCTCTGAAGCTGTCCCTGTCTGACTTGTGCTGCAACAAGCTTCTTAGGCTGTCCAACAAATTGCATCTTGAAGAGCTGACTAAAATATCTTAAATGACTTTGTAGTGCTTCAGAAATGTTAGAATAGGGGGAAAACATACTGTTAAAAAGTATAAAAACTGAACATTATGACAGCCAAGTGCTGTGTAAAGTTAGTGTGGCTGAATAAGGGAGTTTGAAAAGAGTGAGGAAAGAGAAGCCATTAGAGGAAGCATTTGCAGTCCAAATTCATCAGTAATACTAAAGTCAAAGAGTTGTAGAGTACGTTTCAGAAAGTAGTAACATATAAACAAACAAATAAAAAAAAATACAGATAATTTTAAAACATTGTCCAAATTTACGCCTTTTTGGAGAGAGGGTACATATAATTTTCCCCTTATATAGACATCCTCTCTAACAGTTTGATTGATGGGCTAAGGGCCCATCTCAATCCATGTGTGACCGTGTTTGTTTGAGCCTTTAGACACCTGCACTGTCGAACATGGGGAGCTTCACCCTCTGCAGAAGGTGCAGCACAAATGTCATCACAGGGTCACACCTTGAGCAGTGCAGGGCTCTGCAGGACAAAGGGTTGTACAGTGTATAAAGGGAATTTTGTGATGCTGTTACTTGTGATAGCAGGATCTCGACCGCAGTGACAGAGAACATCCCATTTACCCATGGATGTTCATTTTCTTGGTGTCAGGATGTAAATGAGCCTCTTTCTGAGTCAAAACTAAAGCAGAGCAATACTTTAGTGAGTGTCAGAGCAGACAGCAAATCAAATCTGTGTTTCTGAGCTGCACTGCCATTGTGGGAAGCTTTGCTGACAGTTATGAATGGCACTCATCAAAATGCCCTCACACAGTTCTGATAAGTCTAAATAATACTATTTTATAGACAATGTCACTGTCACTGCAGAGGGCACGAAAGTCATCTTTTAAATTCATTCCAGATGTAATCTGAATGCACCTGTATTGTCTACGAGGTGTTTTCTGAATGCAGCCAAATAAATTTGGTGTCAGCTCCCATGGGAACTGTCCTTCTGGATAATCTCCTGTGTCATCTAAAATCATTGCATATTTCAAATATATAGGTTGGCACTTCATTTGTTTGTTTGCTTGCTTACTAATTTTTAACACAGTTATTACCAAGTTACCTCTACTCATTCAAGGTTCCAGACTTCTCAAGTCTCCTTGTGTGTTCTGCACTTTCTAGACATGGTTCATTCTTTCTGTTTAAATGATGTTTATGTGTGGGCCAAAGCAGCACCTGGCCCAAGGTGTAACAGCAGAAAATGTCCCCTTCTAGTAGCATGATACTCCATCACGTGGCAGAGTCACTGCTCTAATATGCTTTTAAAAAGGGAGGGGGGAAGGTGTAAAAATTTTGCCACACCACAGTACTGAAAAATTTGAATTCTACCTCCATGCCTTTGAATTTAGAAAGCTAAATATAGGGAGGGCAAAAGTGAGGGGAACTGTAAATAAAAAATGAGTACCTGGGATAAATCTAAATCCAATCCATGGTACTTGTCACACCTCCCCATCAAACACCACTCTGTTGCCTTCTTTTGTGGTTGTTGGGAATGATGGTTCAGCATCCAAATCAGGCTCTTGATGAAGTTTGAGCAGCCCTGGAAACAATGGGCAATTGCTTCTAATAAGGTCACAAGCTAATGAAATACGAAAAAAAAGTCTCATAACTGCACTCCAAAGAAAGTGTTTGCAATCATCCCTGCACATCTGATATCCCAAATATCCCCGGCATGCCTAGTACGCATATTTATGGCACAACACTCACACCTCTTGACTTGCTTACACAGGTGCTTTCCAAACCTAAGCAAATATGAATATTGTCTTCAATTTGCCGCACAAATCACTAAATTAGATGCACAGGCAGCTTCTACTCCGTCACAAGAGGTTTTTGTAATGGTTATTTCATATTGCACTAGTCATTTTTAAGAAGTGAAAACATTCTTAGGAAAGTTTGAGAGCTTTCCAAGAAAGGATTACAGCTTGAGTCTGCAAGGTGTTGAATTCATGGGAATTGAGTCAAGGAAGAATTTCTAGGGCTACTCACAAGCTTATAAGTACCGAGTTATTTGGCATTGCTTTGCTGCAGTGATTAGTGGGATGTCATGATCAGAAGTTTGAGTGTAGGGTGGCAGCAGGAGCAGGTAAGAGGGAAGAGTCAGGCCACCCACCACTGAAAACCGGCCATAATCATCAAAATTGTCTTAAAATAGTCTGGCTTCTTACCTGACAGAAATAGTGCCAAAATCTTAAAGGCAGTATAAGGTTCTTTGACAGGAGGGTGAGTAGGTTAAACAAAGTAGCTGCTTCATGTTAGAAGAATTCTGAAGCCTTAAAGATCTTATCCAATGAAACATTTTTTGCCCTCGGGGGCAGTTTAACAAAGGCGTCTTTTCCAGAGGATTTTCACAGATAGCTGAACAGAACGCCTTTTTATTAAAAATTTTATCTGTATTAACAAAGTTTTATGACCTAAAAAGTTTGCTTGGGGTTTCTGAGAGACAAGGAGCCTGATTATCAGCTCCTGCTGTAAGGACAGCTGGGGATCTGGGTCATTGCACTGAGGATTGACTGATATAACCTGGTGGGAAGGTGTGAAAATCGTCTTGTCAGGTCCTTGCCAGGTCATTCTGCACTGCTTTCAGACTCCTGGGCCCACACAACTGGAGGTGTGAGTCAGGCTGGCCCAGACTACCGAGGATGTCAAAGGAATCCAAATCAACAAGAACATGAGGTTTTGACCTAGAGTTGTGTGACCATGTGCATGGAGCCAGGACTAAAAACGCTCTGAGGATATATTCCTTACTAAATCAAAAGGCTGCATTACACACACAGGCAAATGTAAACTCATTTAATTTTTTAAAATAGTTTTTATTAAGTATATGACAGCTTCCAGAAGGCATATTGGAAAATATTCATGACCTTTTATTAATGCCTTTTCTAATCAAATATCACATATATATTTGACAGAAATAAAGGGTATTAAAAACAAGCACTGAAAGCCTAATTATTTCATACAGATTTTGGGTTTTTTTCAGAGAAAATACAAGTTACAACATTAGGCTAAAATTTAAGTCCTACTGAAGTCAAAGACCACTATTCTTCAAAGAAACAAAAGAATTCACAGAAAAGGTTTTGTACAAGAAGACATGAATGATCTAATTTTAAGAGTACAGTGTATTTATGGAAGTATTTTTACAAGTCTTTCTCCATATTGTGTACACAAGTGACAAGAAAATACAGTTCTTCAAAGACAAAACCATGAAAAATTATGATCTGATGACATATGAGTAACATTGAAGCAAAGAAAAAGGAGAACTAACCTTTGGACTGGTCTTAGCTTTGGATTTGGGTGATCTTCCTGAAAAGTCCTTGTTTTTATCTAATCAAATCCATTAAATTCCTCAAAAGTCTGATGATTCAACTGCATGATGTCATGCTCAGCATCCACGGCTCTTGGGCAACAGCTGCTTGGTATAAAATACATTAAAGTGCAGATCTTCCCAGCTTGAAATTATCTGCACAGGATGAGAGCCTCCTATGTGGTCTCAGTTCCACCTCTGCATCAATGACCTGGGCAAACTTTACTTAATGGCATGTGGCCAGCAGGTATTGCAGTGCCAGCACCAGGGACGTGCCCACTCCAGCCCAAATAAGGGGGAGGCAGCTGGGTTTGTATTCCGTCCAGGATGGATGCAACTTAAGCAGGTTAAAAAAATATGGCACAAGGTCCCAGCTCTGAGACAGTGCTCAGAATCACTAATCCTGAGTATTTTGAGGCACACGGTGAGCAGACTGCACTGCAGAGCGGGTTGTGGTTTAACGCACCGCAATCCACGGTATTCCCCATTTTCTAGCAATACCTGTGCTTAGCAGGGCTTTTAGGCAGTGGATTCCATTTCAGCTCTGGCATGCCTAAACTTTATTCGCTGATGCTATGATGCCCAAAGCTCCTCTGTGCTTCAGTTCTTCATTTGCACAATTAATTAATAGTGGCAACACTTTCTGTCTCACCAGGGTGTTGTAAAGAAAAAGCTCACTAGAAATGGTAAGGCACTCAGAAATTGGATAATAAGGACTTTGTAACCTCCTAGGGAAAATTTAAATTTGCACTGTTCGAATGTAGATCAAGGATTAAGCTTAAGACTAAATTTCTGCCCCGTGCACACAAAGCACCTGAAGAAGGACTCCTGTATCGTGTTGTCCTTGTGCTGGTCACCTGCACAAAATCACCTTTCCCTTTTGTCTGGGAAATGGGAAATATCTAAAGGAAAATCTTGCAGGACCTTTGGTATGCAAGTGGATACTGCAATGCCCCAGCAGTTTATAAGAATCAGGACTTGTTTCTGTTCTAGTCTTCTCCTACAACAAAGAAGAGGATGCACATGGCAGAGAATAGAGTAAAAGTTAAAAACCTAGTGTGATTTCACAGCTGGTGCTCACTTGAGCAACCCAGAAGTCATTTCCCATTTAGCCCATGAGAACATGTTTAAACTTCATTTGTGCCATTCATTTCCTTCTTTACTCCTTCTCCCTCCTCTCTCAAAGGTTCTAGCTCAGGCCCATCTTTTGTGGAGTCTTTGTTCCAGTTTTTTCTGCCTTCATTTTCTGTCCTTACAGATTTAGGATCCTCTTCTTTTGTCTTTCTTTCCTTCTCCTCCTTGGCAAGCATACGATAATTATAATAATTCATGATGAACAGAAAGGTTCCTGCCAGGACCATCACAGCTCCACATTTAATGAACATATATTTATAGTCCCCGAAAGTATCAATAAGAATTCCTGTAAAATATATTTTAAAAAAAAAAAAAAGAAATTTAGAGATGAAGGCAAGGATATTGTGTTTTCAGATCCTGTATATAAAGGAACACCCTTGTGGCTTTAGGATGAGACATTCTCTGAACTTCTGATCTCTTCCACAAGCACCCTGAGCCTGCGAACACTGAACCTGTGTTGCACTATACAGCCTGTGGGTAGCTGACATTGGCACAGGTAATGCTCTGATAATTTGCATAGTTCATTAGAAGGGAACAGAACCTACACTGCCAGGTCTGGACTTTCCCAGCACACCTATTTTTTCCATGCTAAACTATTCCTCTGATCACAGAGCCTGCAGGCAGCCTTTCCATTGACTCCAGTGATCAACTACAAGTCCATTTGGCTTGGCAGTGAAATAGTGGCAGCTTTTGGGAAGACTTTCATGAGAAGGCACCTGCCCACTGGGTCTGGTCTCAGGCTCTTGGCAGAGACCCTCTGATTTATTCCACCATGAGTCACTCACCAGCATTAGAGGGGACTTAGCTTTTGGTCACAACTGCCACTTCCGCATTTGCACTCATGATCTAAAGAGGAAAGGGCACAGCGTGAAACTGGAAAACATTAGTTCCAGGGAAAGCAAAGATGATGCTGTCAATGTCAGATAATTTCAATGCCAAGACAAATGTGACAGGTTCCTCTCAAAGGTTAATGCCTCTGCTACGGAGTTACAGAGTAATTGAAGGGAGACAGCTTAATTGAAATGTCACCGTTCTCCATTATGTCAAAATGTAATGCAAATCTTATTGGGATTATGATCCTGAGCATTAATTCCCATTTACTGGGCAACACAGACCATTCCTAATATCCCAAATCCTCATTAAAGTAAGACCCACTCCTAACCTGGCATTCACAGTACAGATAATCTTCCCTGAAACTGGCCCATCATCCATTAGCTCTCTGACTTTTTGGAATATGTTCTCCTCCTCAATAAGAGGGACCTTTAATTACTTCCCCATTGACCCTTAATGTTGAAAAGCTGATGATTAATTATCTCACTGCATTGCACCAACAAGGGTTTTTATGGTCACCAAATGGATTTCCTGATCACAAAAATAATAATTTTTAACTGGTTTTCGTCAGTGTTTTCTCCTGAATCATCCCTAGCTGACTTGGTACACCATTTTCAATGCACTGTGCTTTTCATGCTTCTGATGAAACATCAACCAAATGCTAATTGCAACAATTTTTCCTTTTCTGCTCATCAGGATGACCTCGAGGTCTCCTAAATAGGTTTCAATGAGAGTTTTAATGAGTAGAGTATTGGAAAATTCAATAGTAGGATAGTCTTGCCTCTTTTCCTTTGAGAATAAGATAAAGTCATAAAACACACTGGGAACAATTTACTTAGTTCATTAAAGCAGAACCCTGCAGTAGGTTATTAAAATGCCAAAGAACCAATAAATTTGCTGCTTATTAAAATGGTGGGGAAAACCCTACAAAACTAATATTACTGATTATTACACAGAACTGTTTTAGCCTCATTAGCAGTCTGGTCATTAATCTCCCACACAGAAAATTATATAATTCAGAAAATGGTCATTTTAAAACTGTGTGTTCTTTTGTTTGTCATTAATCAAATAATGAATCTCTACGACAGCAAGAGGATACAGCTGCTTCTGTCACACTGTATAAGCTACATAGTAATATGAAGAATTAAACAGCTCTGCAGGATGTGTCATATGGAGTATTAGCCAGATCTCAGTTTTCAATCGAGGAAAAGGGTTCAAATTGCAAAAGGAGCACATGCTATAGAGGGAATATTAAGGCTGTTAAATCACAGGAGATCACTGCCCTTACTTATCTTTAGATGACTGAAAGTTCTCCTGGAGACTAAATATTGCCCACATGGACCTTTGTGGGCTCTGCCTTTTGATATTTCAAACCATGCCATCCAAAATAAATATTTTTTTTAATTATTTTTACAATAGACTTTCAGCTGCACTAAGACAACTGAAATTCCTAAGTGGCCTACTCAGAGCCTTAGAGACAAACAGCAAGGTTTGCATCAACAAGAGGCTTTCATAGAACTGTTGTGTTTTACTTAAATTGTGCTGGACTCCAGCTTTTTGCAAAAGGAGGAATCTTCAGGAGGAATTGCCTGAAGTGCAAGATTCTTGGTGTTTTAGGAAGTCCCACTTTGCAAGTTCAGTTCAAGTGTTTGAAGGCATCCAGGATTAAAAGATTGTTCTTCAAGACTGAGTTCAGCTGGAGGACTACACAGAAAGGAGGAAAGAGGAAATGCTGGAGCAGACATCAAGGACATCCTTTCCTGTACAGTTACGAGTGGAAAAATGGTGACTGAGAGGCAGAGAAAACACATTTAGAATAATTTCCTACAAACTGTGCTTGCAATAAGTCTAAATCCAAGTGTCAACCCAGTGGCAGCAGAGGAGGAAAACACACTCACCTCCAATGGGTGGTCCCAGCAGTATCGTGCAGCACTCGGCGATGGTGACGAGGCCAACGGCGCTCGTGAACCGGGCAGCTCCCACCAGGTCCATCAGCGTCTCGAAGAGCATGGCACACACCA
Organism: Eulacestoma nigropectus; assembly: GCA_013397775.1. NCBI lineage: Eukaryota > Metazoa > Chordata > Aves > Passeriformes > Eulacestoma > Eulacestoma nigropectus. The sequence continues at coordinate 397,441 of VZTE01005662.1, read as the reverse complement.
TGCCAAAGGCCAAGCCAAAGAAGCTGGAGTACACAACGAGCCCTGTGTAGCTGGAGGCCAGGGGGCACAGGAGGTGGCAGGTGCCGTTGAAAGCAATGGCGAAGCTGAAGAAGTACTGAATCCGCGGCCTCACCCACTTGCTGTTGGCAACGATGCCGGTGGCGGGGCGAGCAACCATATCCACAATAGCAAGGATGGAAAGGAGGAAAGCAGCTGAATATTCATCGATGCCAGTGTGCTTTGCATAGGGTGCCAGGAAAACGATGGGGGCAAAGAATCCCAGGAACATGAGCACATTTCCAATCAGGTAAATCAAGAACCCTCTGTGTTTAAAGAGGGAAAAATCAAGGTACTGATTGATTTTCTCAAAGCAGTCCTTTCCTCCTTCCTCTTCTGTTTTGTTCTCCATGGAGACGTTCAGGGCATTACTCATTTCCTTGCCATCTTCAGTGATCTTTCCTTTCAGAGCATCCTTCCCTTCCTCAGCCACCTGGGTTTTGACCAGTGCTGTGCCTGCCCCAATGGGTCTGAAGAGAGCTCCTGCCACACAGCAGTTTAATAAAATTGCCCCAAGAATTAAAAAGCTGCCTCTCCAGCCAAAATTGTCAAAAAGGAATTGGTTTAGAGGTGCCAGGGTGCAAAGCATCACAGGGCTCCCTGCCATAGCAAGGCCATTCGCAACGGGTCTTCTCTTCAAGAAGTATTTCCCTATGATTATCACGGATGGCTGAAGGTTGAGAGCAAGGCCAAATCCTGGAAAAAGTTCAGATAAACAAAGGAAAATTTGAGACCCATTTCTCCTCAGCTCATTGCTTAAGGAAATTCACAGGCAGTTGGTTCACTGGTGGCTCTTCAATGCAACAATCTGGATGCAAATGCTGCTCAGGGTGTCTCTGAGTTCTGGCTGTCACATTTGGGTAACCAGACCCCAGAAACACTCTTTCAGTCAGAGAATGCCCCTTCCTTTTGCACTGCAAATCTCTTGGGTGGCAAAACTAGCACCAAGAGTTTGTTTCAGAGTGAACCAAAACTATTCCCTCATGGAATGCTGGTGGATTCTGTCCAGATGCAGTGGGCTTGCAGGGGGAGAGGATGGATCTACTTTCAAAAAATGGCAACTCCCAGTTTGAGGAAGGTTGTTTTGGCTTGGACAGTGCCAGCCACCAAAGTACATCCATCAAGGGCTGGCCTTCCCTTCCATGGGCACCCAACTCTGCTGCTGGGCAGCCAGACCTGCACAGAAAATAACATCACCCTCCTCAGCCACGACTGATTTGGTGCTGTGAGCAACTCAGGTCTGATGCAAAAGATTAAGAGGTCTGCAAGTACACAGCGAAGCAGTTACTGAGGATGCTAATTACACAGGACCCTAGAGTGTTTCTTTTAATTAGAATTTATTTTTATTGCATTTAGATATATAAATGCCATTATAAATCTGCATTGCTAATTCAATTGGCCAGCTTCTCCTGCACAGGTGGAATCTGAAGGCAGAGATTCCAAATGCTGTGATGATCTCAGTTTTCTGTGGTTCTGTTTGAGAGCACTGCCATATAGAACCATAGAATCACAGAATCAGTGAAGTCAGAAAAGACCCGCAAGACCATGGAGTCCAACCTTTGACCAATCACCACCTTATCAACTAGACCCGAGCACTGAGTGCCACATCCAGCTTTTTCTTGAACACTTCTAAGGATGGTGAATCCACCACCTCTCTGGGCAGCCCATTCCAACACTTAATCCCCTTTTCAGTGAAAAAATTCTTCCTGATGTCCAACAATTCTTCCTGATGCCCAACATCAATAATCAATAATCAAACACCAATAATATTTTCAAGTATTCCTTTGACATGCTTTTCATAAAAAGGTAATTTTTCAGGACTCCATCAAAACAGCACTTAAAAATCATGCCACATATTTTCCACTCCATGATCCAGGAAAGAATGAGCCACATTAGAACAAAGCACAAACGTAATCCTTGAAGTGATTATATCAGAGAACATGAATCCTGAAAATAGGGTCATGCAGATTTTTTCTTGTTCATTAGTCGATATAATTAGTTTGTTTAACTGTGCAGTACATAATTAGGCATATTGCTTTACAGAAGAGAATTTACAAAGGTCAAGGTCCTCCAAATTAATTAAGGAGCAGTATCATTAGTCACTGATAGAGCAGAATCCAAGTGATGCAGCAGAATCCAGCTGATGCTGGATAGCTTCAGTTTAAATGGGTTTACAAAATTATGATTTTTGCCAAGCCTAAAATTCTTTTTTTTTAAATTACTTTGGAGTTTACAAAATTAAAAATAAATTGAAATGGCAACATATTAAAATAAATCTGGATACAAAATGTTCTCAGCATGAACTTTTTTAGATAGTCCATCTGTTGGGCAGGGCACATCTTTGGGAAGTGCAGCCTGCTTGCAATGCATATAGGGCCAAATTCAGGGTGACCTGAGAACCACAGAGGAAAACCACAGCCCTGGCTAGAGAACACCCTTGGACAGTGCTGAAATAAAGAAATGCACCTTCTTTCATCTGAGAAGATGCAGCACAGCAGGTGAGAGTTTGCATTAACTCCCCATTTCCTAGGCTGGTCAGTAATGGCAGAAATGGAACCATCATTTCCACAGAGTCATTTTTGGTAGGGATACACCACATGTCTTCCAAAGGAGGAAAATCAGACTGGATGCCAGCTACTCACTTAAACAATTATCAACTCAATTTTTTTTATTATGTGAACATTAATTTGCCAGTCAGATAAATCTAATTTAATATTACCTCATGCTCTTCCTATTAATTAAATTTGGAGAGTTTCAAATTGAATAACTGGAATTTCAATTTACTTTAAGCTTTTGGCTGACTTTAGTAGGAAATATTTACATCCATTCTATTGCAGTTTTCAGAAACTACAGCAGCTTTTCCATAGCTGGAATTGTTACTCAATAACCACATTTTCTCCCCAGGGATACGACAGAGAGGTCTGCCAGTGGTGATGCAAGAACAGAAGCAAACCTGTGCCAGAGGGAGTGTCCTTTCTTGGATTAAATATATCTCACCCATATTAGGAGAAAATAAGTGGTGCTACAAGACTCAGCTTCGTAGTTATTGATCTTGCTCTTCCTTTATTAGCGAGGAACAATCTGACCAGGTATTTCAGTGTTCAACATTTACAGCCATAGCAAAGACTCTACTCTCATTAGTCCACATGCCTCACCCAGATCCCATTTTATTTCATGGCAGTCTAATTGGTGCAGATTGAACTAAACTCTGACCAGTCGTTACTACCTTGCAATTAGCTTTGAAATCTGCTGCTTCTACCTCAGACTTCAGAAGAGATTGCATGTTGAAACACCTATTTAATGCATCCAGGCTGGCATCTGTCCAGGTGGACAGCTTGCAAACCTCATTTCTTTTTCTAAGCACTGTAGGGAAACAAATGGGAAGAGGCTGTGGCGTTTCCAGTGCATGCAAAGTGCCTCGTGCAGCCCGGAGTGCCATCAAGGACAGAGCTGCCTCCACCAGCAGAGCCTGGTTCCTGTTCTGCATGCAAATGGAAACAGGTATAATCAAGTCAGAAACTGAGATTGCTGTGCCTAATCCCTCCACTGCAAACAGATACTCCCTGCTCTGCTCCTCTGAAGAGATTTCTATTAATATGCCAAAGGCACAGGACTGTAGCAGACTCCTCCTCATACCAAGTCCTTGTTTTTACCTCCATCCCTGTGATTTACATGAACACAGACTTTTACATCAGTCTGTTTTCTTTCCAGGCTAGTAGGAAGGAGGCTAGAAACAGTGTGATGTTTACAGGTTGCTTTACAGTTACTGCAAATCCCCTCTACAAAAGCCTCTCTCCTCGTGCAGTAGTGCTGCCGCAGCCGTGTGATGGGCAGGCAGCTTTGTAATTGCCCTTGAATGCTTCCATGTTAGGCCTGACCAGCAAAAATACTTCAAGCTTAATTAGAGGCATCAAGCATGTTAGCAGGCTTACAAGCATCTTCCCTTCTCTGTCAAATTAATATTCCTTGCCCAGCACAAATCCTGTGCCTGGAGATGATGGGTTATCAGCCAGCACCTCTTCCACACAGCTGCCCTTGTTCAGCGAGCAGGAGGAAAAGCTGCACACAACAAAAGATGTGCTCTGCTCAGAGGGAACAACACAGCATTGCAGACAAAGAGATGTGGGTGTTTTAGCCCTGTACCTCGGGGCTGGCATGAGGGTCACCTGTGTGCACTGAGCACTGCCCACTCTATCAGCTCTCTGCAGTGGGCGATGGACCAGGCTTGCAAACACATTCAGGGGCCAAGCAAGAGCAAGGTCTTTATCAATGCTAGGTCCATTGGGGTTATGCACAGAATTCCCTCCTGTCACCTTTTTAGCCAAGTGCTTTAGAACATAGAAGCTGCTGCCTTCCTATAGCCCTGTTTCTTGCCTGAGTCCTTCTGCTCACCAAAACGCATGGAATATTTTTTGCAAAGGATTTAAGGTTTCCATGTGCTAATCCAGCATTAGTCAACTTAGAACGACAGAATGGTTTTGGTTGGAAGGGACCTTAAAACACATCCCATTCCAACTCCCTTGCCATGTGCAGGGACACCCTTCCACTAGACCATGTTGCTCCAAGCCTGTCCAACCCGGCCTTGGACACTTCCAGGGATGGGGCAGCCACCACTTCTCTCTCTGCAACCTGTGCCAGGGCCTCGCCATCCTCACAATGAAGAATTTCTTCCCGGTATCTAATCTAAGCTGCCCTCTGTCAGTTTAAACTCATTCCCCCTTGTCCTGTCACTTCCCCCTTGCCTTCCTTGAAGACATTTGTTTAGCAGGAAATGATGCAAGCTCATGCATTAAGACATATTGGGAGACATTAGTTATTTTTATTTCCCATCACTTTGTTTCTGGAGTCTTTCAAGGAATCTGCAAGATTTATTCATCCAATAATCACACAGTTTCATTTAACTACAGCGACAGTCCTTAGGAAGAGTAAGGTTTAAGAGAGGAAATCCTACACATGGATTTATTCACCACTGTACAGATTTAATAAAGGAATATTGATATAGAAGGAACAGGGTGACAAACTTTCTGTCCCAATTTACTTTGCTAGTGGCTGGTTTTATTGATTTTAAATGTTGAGCTCACATTTTCACATTCAGAAAGCAGCAACACTTAATGCATCTGAGAAGAGATTGGGAACATTCATTAAACCATACACCTGGCAACCTCAAAAGCCAATTTTGAACTCACTGTGTCATGTTTTCAAGCAGATGTCCTAGCTGCACTGGAAGAAACTTTCGCTGGACCTTATCCAAAATAATAAAACAGAAATACTTACAATTAAGCATCTACACTCACACAGGTGGAGAGCTCTAATCCATCTACTTTTAAAAGCAATAACCTGGTGCCTGCAGGCATTAAAGATGCTGGACTGAGCCTATGCCTTATCCTGTTTGAGTTTCCAATATAGAATTCCATATTTTAATATAGGCAATTCCAACTGGAACTACAAGAAGGAAATATAGGTTGTGTGTTTTTTCACAATAAGGAGATTGCCACCTATTTTCAGTCAACTCCAGCAGTTCTTATTTTCAGATAAAGGGCCTCCTCACCTCACAAGCTGGCAAAGGTCAAGTAAACTAAAGTAAACCCCTGAAATCTCATTTCGTGTATCTCACTGAGGGAAGATAACACACAGCAAAAGAGGAACATGGGTGCTTTCTTTATAGTCACACTTGTATCCAGAAAGACTTGCTTTGCCCAGGGCAGAGCACAGTCAACCTGGCTTTGCTTCAGGGGGAGCTTAGGGCACTGATGGCCACCGTTCCCAGCACCCTGGCCCAGAGCATTCAGCTGCAGAGAGTACAACCCCACCTGGATCCCACACAAGATGTCCAGCCAGGAACACGGCGCCGAGCAGGGAACGTGCTCTTTGCTAAAATTCATCTGGAGCATTGATAAGGAAGGCCCTTGTCCCACCAGCTTTGTACCTCACCAGATTTTTATCTCACAAGCTTTTTATCTTACCAGCTTCCCACTGCATTTGTGTTGGTCCTCACATTGCCCAGGAGTGGAACTCCCAAACCATCAGGAGGGAGCCTCACATGTGGAGGGGAAGGAGATGCTTTGCTCTCACCTGTGATGAAGCCCACGCAGATGTAGAGCTGCAGGATGCTGGTGCAGAAGGCAGCTGAGATCATCCCCACACCACACAAGAGGCCCCCGAACATGACCACGGGGCGGCTGCCATAGCGGTTCACTAAAATGCTGCTGATGGGACCTGGGGAAAGAGGGCAAAAGGGACCTTGAGGTCATATCTTCTGACAGAAGGGCATGTTTGACACACAGCAGGTAAAGCTCGGTGATATCAATGGCCCTGAGTGTTGCTGACAGCTTCTAGGGTGAGTTCAGGAAGAAAAGGGAAAAGCAGAGATGATCCACATGGAGACAGCAGCATGTCCGATGCCACGGGTGTGTAGCTGGAGACAGCTTCTGCCCCCAGGACTTTCAAGTGTCACCGGAGAAGGCAAACAGCAGCAACAAATCACGTGAACAGGATCCCAACACAGGAGCTTCTTGATTTATGATGATGTTAAACTATACACACAAAGCAGTGGTTCATATTGCGAGGCTGATATCACAAATGCTGTTGCATTTTTAATGCCTCTATTTAATGCAATTCCAATACTGCTGACCGGGACCGAAGCTTCAGCAGAACAGTTGTTAATTAAATCTTAATAGCAGTCCATGTAGGTAGAAAAGGTTTGGGATGATGGATTAGCCAGAGCTCAAAAGAACCAGTTTGGACTTGCATTAATGCAAAGAGGATGCTCAAGAAAGTGCAAAATTATGAAAGAGGGAAATGGCTTGACAAAAACTGTGCACACTGAAACAAAGCACTGAAATCTGAGGAAGTGAGACCAGTAAAAATCAGAATCCCAGTATGACATATATTGGAGGGACTTTGATGGTACCTCAGGACCAGCCTCCCGCTCAAAGAAGAAACAGCTTTGAAATTAGAACAGACTGAGAAGTCAGAACTAGAGAAGGCAAACTGAACAGGAAAGAGCAGTCCAGAAGCCCAAGCTGTGAGATCTAAGGAAAAGATTCTGTATTACTCAAAAGTCCTGAATTAAAATGTTTCAAAAGTGATACTGGAAATGTGGAAGGGGAATACAGGCAGATTTAATATCTCAACTTACCTGGCTATTTGTGGTGCTTCTTATCATATAGTAATGGTATTTCAGAGCCCAGTGTGCCTGTTTGCCTTCATTCCTGTCACTTCCCACCAGCCACACATACGATACTGGAAACAGGTATTTTAAACTCACAGGCATCTCTGAAGAGTTTGGCTGTGGGACCTACCTTACCACAGAGCCATGGCAGGATATTTACCTTTGGTTAAATAATCTCAGCTAGAAATAGCTCCAGAGCTCTCTTTAGACCCTGCAAACCACAGCACTCCCGATCACAGGAACGAAACCCAGAAACCCCAACACTCCCTCAGCATGGCTGACAGCATCTGAACAAGTTCTTAGCTGTTATATTGGGCAAGAATAGAAAGCAGTGGGTATGGCTGGTTTAATCTGGGGAATGAAGCCCATAGAAATACTTTCCACTAGATGTCTCAGGTCAAAACACTCATAAATGAAATGCACACAAGCACAGTCTCAACAACATCCCTGTAACAGTATGATCTGTGATCTGGTCCCATCAAATGCACCATTCAATTAAAATTTCTCTGTGTGTAATTATGTGGAGAGTTTTTCTGCTAATCTTGTAACTGGATTCACACACATGCATCCTTTTGCTGCACAGAGCACTACAGAATTCAATGAGAAGTTCTGGGGAAAGAGATACATATTTCAGACCAGCACAGTGAGAAAGAGACCCCCTTCTGTCTGAGTTTCCCCTGGTCAGGGCCTGAACTTGCATCGTGCTTGAGCTGGTCTCAGCACGTCCTGTAATTCAATAGATCGAGCCCGTGTTCCTCAGAAAGGCACCAGCATATTCATCTGCAGCCTAAGGGCATGCAACTCTTCCATTTTTCAATTTTCCACATGTCCGCATTTCTGCAGAATCAATCTAATTACTCAACTAAGAAAATGTGGTTTCAATTACCTTCGCCCACTGGCAGAGGGCTTTCTCCCTATAGGATGTTGTACCATGGAGCAACGCATTTAAAGCCCACAATATTCCTGCTAAGACTTCTCTCCTGCTCTGACCTGGGACAGATACCAAGGGGAGAAGCCTATGAGAGGAAAACCAGAACTGCTCACACATGTCCTACTCTTGCAGCATCCAGCCTGGGAGAAAGGAAATAAGGATTAATGTCCCTCTCCCTTCAGTCCATAAATGGTTATACTGGCTTCACCCATCAGGAAAGATGGGTTTGGACCGTGACAGCAGATAATGAACTGGAAGAGGGTGAGGGTAGGACACATTCTGCCCAGCTATGGGGACAGCTCAGGTTAGAGGCTGAAGTAGAGGAAAATAAATGTTTATATCCCAGCTACTGGCTTTACAAATGAGAGCAGCCTTTCTGTCCCTGGGGACACTCCATGAATGTGCTGTGTCCTCAGCTACATCCCAGCTTTCCAGAAATCACTTATTAAGCCATGAGACTGAAACTGCTCCCCGTTCTTTTCATGTGTGATCTCCTAGCAATGTTTTACAGCAGCTCTGCATGACCTTCAGCAAACAACCTTCATCTGCTGTAACCAGAACAATCAGTTTTACAGCAGTCCCATGTTTGCCAGTCCAGGTGGGAGAGCTGTGCTCTCAAAGGTGTCACCTGCCTGGGTGTCCTAGGTTACAATGTAAGATGTGCCCAAAAGTATATATTCTATCACCATCTTCATAAGCTGTTAAAAACCAGTGGCGCAGTGTTCCCTACCCCCCTCATGACTCATCCCTGATAAACTCTGGGGATATCTCCTGTTAATGGGCCAGCTGTTGAAACCAGGTGGGGCAGTGTTCCTTATCTCTCCCATGACCCATCCTCCCTCCAGGGGGATATCTTCTGTTAATGGGCCCATCAATGCCTTGCCTCATGACTCACCATCCCATTGTGAGATGCTCTGCCCAGGAGGAGGAACTGAGCATTCCCATCTGTATATACTCAGAGGTTTGGAACACCAGAGTCTGCCCTTACCTCCTGGATTCCCAGAGGACAAGAGCTACACAGCCACCACTGGACCTTCCGAGGAAGACCAGACCCTTTGACAGGATCACTGCCTCAACAGAACCATCACTCCAGCAGACTGCAGGCACCGTTTAATGGGACTGCTACCAACACCCTGACCGACAGGGTGTCAGGTTGTATTCTGACTCTGTCAGTGGCTTTCTTTTTGTACTATTGCATTTATTTTATTTTTCCTATTAAATTGTATTTCTGACTTGGAGTCTCTCTGGTTTGCCTTCAAACCAGTATACTGGGCTGGGCTGAGCTCACAGGAGCTGTGACAAAATTGAGAAGCACAAAAGCCTTTCTCCTTCACAGCTTGGAAGTGTCCAGGCCCTGTGAGCCTGCTTTGGTAAAGACCCACAGCCTACAGGACCACAGCACATGCCTATAAGTGACAGCACTTGATCTTCCTACCAGCTTCACCCACATAGCACCAGGGATCAGAGACCTCTCAGGTACAGAGTGCATCCAGTTAGAGCAGAAAACTGGAGCAGAACACCTGGACTAAACCTTCTCAACCACAGAGAATCCACAGTGAAAGCCATGATGAGCACTCAACCTGCAGGAAAAGCAGGACTTACACGAGACAACAAAAAATCCCACCCAAAGCCTCAAACAGTTCGGAAATCAAACTTCCTTGAGTTGCTGTTCAAAGGCTGAAGGCTTTGTAACAGTCCTGAGCAGACCTTTCAAATGCATTGAAGCAAATGCAAAATCACATCCCCAAATTTACTTCCACTTAAGTCATTTGGGCCTACAGAAGCATCCACAGGCTTTAGCAGAGCCTTTCAAAATCTGTCCCCTCTCTGGGCAGAAAGTGGTGCACACAATCTGTCACATTTGGGAGCTGTGCACACTTCAGCTCCCAACCCTGCCAGCTGACAGAGCACACACATGGACCCCCTTACCCTGTCCAGGTGTCTGCAGCGATCAGCATCACACCCAGCAGATCTGAGTGCACCCTCCTGCCCCGCTTTGCCCCATGCCATCCCAGTGCATTTCTTGGAGTGGAAGTTGATTAGACATCAAACATGAGATAAGTTTAACAGCAGCATTGTGGGGCATTTCAGAAAACATCAAAATGCTCAAACTGGGGCAGAGGACTGCGATGACCTGAAGAAGAGGGAACACAAAGCCAGCCCTGCAGTTGTGGGAAATGGGAAACACAATTACTACTATGCTTGCTGCTGTTGCACAAATTAAAAGAGTGACGGGCCCTGGCAGCACAGTGGAATTGAAAAGCAGGACCTGTCATTTACCAGTTACTCAGCTGGCATGGAAAGAATAAATATATTGTATATTACCACCGAGAAAACATTTACGGTAACAGTGCGTGCAGCTTAGATCCCAAGGCACCTTTAGTTGCTAATACCTGCCTGGTCAAATTTGCAGGAACCACAGGCTCCCTGTCCTGGCATCCAAATGAAGTCATTGTTCCCTCCTGCAAGCCTGCAGCAGGAGAAGCTAACAGGAGTCAGGGTGATTTTTCTTCTTAATTTACAGCATCAGGTGAGAGCAGGGCAAGAGAAACAGCTGGCAAAGCTCTCAGAGAGCTGCCATTTACCGGGCTTGACCTTGCAGGAGCAGCCACACAAATGCTGTGCAAGTCCCTGAAAAGAGTGAGGAGCAAAAGCCATCCCAGCTGCTGAGAATGTCCCCAGTGCACTGAGGCTCCTCAGGAAGAGGAGCAGCCAGGGCTGTCCCCACAGCCCCACCACCATGACAGCAATGCAACTCCTCATGATGAAATTGGAAGTATCATTTAATTAACCTCTTGCACCCCAATACATTCCAATGACAAGAGTGCTGACGTTAGGGTGGTGTTTCGGTGCAGGAAGGGACAGCATTCCCACCCACCCAGCCTCAGGAGACATGGCAGCCCCTCCCATGACCCAGTGACTTCCTCCCTTCTGATGAACTTCCAGCCATGGCCATCTTTTATCATCCATTGCAGGGAGATGACACGGACAGCAGAGGACACAGTGGGGATGCTGAGCCTCATCCTGCTGCTGGCTTCACTCAGAGCTGTGCCTGTGGCTCTGCACCTCCCCTGGCTCACTGGGACACGCTCACCAGTGTCTCCATCAGCCCATGGTAAGAGCAAGGAATGTCCACTCAGAAGTGCTTCAATTTACACCCCAAGCCCTTGCAGAGCAGGGTGCACACCATGAGGCTTCTGCTTCTGCCTGCAGTAAAACTCTGCAGCCTGGAGAGCAACAGTTCACATCAAATATCCCCAAAAGATGCAGCTGGGATCATGCAGCCCCTGGAAAACTGATGAAATGTAAAGCACTATCCTCAGCCCATATAAATCACGCTGGTTTAGTGCCTGTCCTGTTTAAAGCCTCTCTTTTCTCATACCTGTGGCAGATTTCCATTCTTTGTTAGTTGGTACATGAAAGGCCGTGTCAAAGAGGCTGCTCTTGGTAGCAAGAGAAACACAGAGACTCACTAGGAGGGGAATGCAGCAAGCCTGAACTCATTTGTTAGCTTGTCCAATTACTTTTCACCTTGAGTTTTGTGTTTGCAGAAGTGAAAAGAACCCTGAAGAGGAGACTGTAAAACTATAAAGAAAAGGCGAAATACCCTGGACTCTCTTCTCTTCTCCTCCACAAAGCCTGGCCACCTTGTCATTCATTCTTTTTCAGTCACTGAACTATGATCCAGAGAGGATCATGATGCAGAGTTGGCATATAACAAGAAGTATCAATCCAGACTGGCTTAAACTCTTGCAAGTATGACAGTGCTCAAAAAATAGACACCTGAATTGCCTTCCTGTTTTCCTCAACAAGCCTTATGAATTTTTTATAAGCTGCAAAATTTCCAGTGCCGGTGTGAAACACTGATGTATTTCTAATAGGGACTAAAACATTCTTCTCTCCCATACCTCTGACCCCATGTATATATATATATATATATCCCTTATTTGTAAGGTTTTGTTTGTCTTTTTTTTTTAACTTAACCTAGTACTAATAGTAATAGTGTTCTTCCTTTTTGGTGGAACTTGCCTTGGATGAATTTCTGCTGAAATATTTCTGTGTAGGGCTCTCAGATAAGCAGCTAAGAGCTGAAGCCCTGAAATCTGTAACCCAGAGGCTTCCAGCAGTGTGGGGTTTTTTCCAGGTTTCACAGCACTGACCTTCTAACAGTGTAAAGTGGCACAGAGCCACTGCAAATGTTCTTGGTCTGCTGGTAAGACTATTTGATGACCACACAGGTGATAACAGCAACACTTTAAAACACTCAACTGCACTGACCACAGTGTTGGCAGATTTGGGACCACCAGTGCTCCCGCTGTTGGGGCTGCAACATGCAGCTCAGCTTTTCCTGCTTTTCCACAGTGCCAAGTGGCTCTAAATAGCTGTTCCTGCACAGGGACATTGGTCAGCACCAAAAGAACTGCCCAGATAAGCAATTTTTTTACAAATTATTGTGAAAACACAAATAGGACCTCAGTATGCCATTGACTGTGGGGAATCACTGGGGAATCGCTGGGGACATAAGAAGGAGTGCAATGTACGTAGCCGAGAGGGGAAGGGGAGGAAATCGTTTATACTAATGAAACAAAGTCTCTTATTACACCAGTAGTAAAACAACGACAGGAGCAGGCCTGCAATTTCCTCAGTAATAATCTCACTCCCTCCGTGGAATAACAACACTGCCTTTGGCTTCGTAATTTATCCACCAGGGTACCAGCCCATTGTAACAGAGCAACCTCCTCATTACCCCCAGAATGAAAGCAAGTGCCCCCACGTTATTAACGCGCTGCCAGAACACACCAGCCTCTGGAGACGGTGGGGATCAGCCACCAGCTCCCGGTAACAACGCACAGCCCAAAAGGGAGGTAGCCAGAGAAAACACAGGGCCCAGGTGCAAACTTGGAGGAAAAGGGATGAGAGAGTTAAAACCTGCAGGCTTTCACTCTTTGTCATGCCAGAAGAGACTTGGGTAGCTCATGCTTTTAAGTGTTTGTGTCACCAGGGCACGGAGAACTGCTGCTCACCGACTGCCCCACCAGGTACTGAGCCCTGCACCTCCCTGCTCCAGATCACCGGAGAACAACTGGTGGTACCTGCCAATAATGAAGTGTGTTATTAGTCTCAGCTGCTTGGCTCAGACAGTTTGGTTTGCACCTGCATCAGCTGAGGAGCCCACAGACAACCGGCCCTTCCTCAGGCAGTGCTGCTGGGGACAGGATGGCCACGCACCGAGGACAAGCGGCAGCAAACACACGGCCCAGGTGAAAACCACAGTCTCAAATACTCCTCTCCCAGACCTGACAGAGCGGCTTCCAAAGACCTGTCCACACCTAAACCACCCTGATGCCTTCTATTAGTGTTACTTTGCATTGTAAATAATCAGTTTTAAATAATGAGGCTGAAATCTGGCACATGCCACAGCAGCTCCAACAGCTAACCTGGCCCCAGAGATGCTTCACCTGCTTCCTCATAGGTGAGGAAAACAGTCAGTTCATTTAAGGGGGTAATGGCTGCAGCTTCAGCACAATCCCTGTGAGATGATGCATAAACCAAGCATGGGAGAAATTGTCTGGACACACATTATTCAGTTATCAAACCGGTCAGTCCTGTGGTGCTGAGTCCCCTGGGCAGGACTGGCACTGTATTCAGCTGGGAAGGCAGTGAGGACAATGATCCACTGCAGAAACCAGGCTGCAGCAATCCTCCCTCCCCTACACCCACCAGGCATGCCCTTGGGAACACAGGGACCCTGACCTCCCATCAGAAATACTTAACATTTGCCACAGCAGCAACCTGATGTTAAAAAAAAAAAAAGAAAGAAGAGGAAAAACAAAGCAGACAAGGCCCAAGCTTCTGAAAGTAAAGTGTTCTTTTCCTTATCCAGCAATCTTATCTGATCAGTGCTCTGGCATTTCAATTTCCAGATTACCCAGCTGACACACACCGCTACAGCAGCGCACAGAGGAGCCACAGGCCAACAGCTCCCAAAGTGGGGCTGCAGCCAAGGTCCTTCGTGTCACTTTGTATTTAGGCAATTAAATAACCTCTCCTGCAAGGGGACAGCACTCAGTGGTTTCCCCAGCTACGGGTCTGGATGTCACCACACAGCAGATCACAGCCGCTCACCTTCACAAGGTCACGACATCACGGTGTTTGAGTTGCTTTCCCGTGATTTCTTTAGCTGTCCTTTTGCCTTGGCAGGACCACTGGCTTTTATGCCTTCCATCACTGGAAGCCCAGCTGCAGAACAGGAGTTCCCTGTGTGGCTGGAACAGCCATTCCTGGAGGCCAACAGCCCTTCGTTACCACTCTTAACACGTTGCTCCATGAGCAATTCGGCCCCTGCCTGCCTGTGATCTCCAAAGGGTTTTGCCCACCCCTGGGAAGCCCTACATGACTCGACCAAGAGACCAGTTACACTGGAGAGCTCATCCAGGGGCAGAAGAGCTGCAACCCTCTGGGGCAGGTTGGCATCTGGGGGAAGAAGCTTTCACATGTTTGAATTCCACATGGGGGGGATGGATTATAACTTACTCCTGGGTTTAACACAATTAACAACCCCCCAACCAAAACTCTTCACTTCCTTCTTCCTAGTTCTTATTAATCTTGGTTTTTATTAAGTCTATCACATCTCTATCACTGCTGCCTGGTGACCTTGATAGCTCCAGTGAAGGGCAAAATGATAAAGCTTTGTGACCAAGTCCACGAACACAGAAATATTTCACCTGAACCTATAGTGCTATTATCACTCTTAAGTAGAACAGAGCTATTTAAAAAAATAAAAAATATAAGCCCATACGTGGTGACCTTGCAGAGCTGGAGTGCTCTCTGAGAGTCGGGGGAAGTATATGAATCTGCAGCACCATTCATTACAGAAATCAAATCATTCCTCATCCAGCTCTCTTATCAAAATCCAGGATTGTAATGGTGCTGCTACCCCGGGGATTGCCCCTGCACAGGAAGATGTCTTGTTTCCAAAGCATGGGGAGGCTGATTGAGGTGGAGTCCAGCATCAGGCAGCTCCAGGGAGCACCTGCCAGGGCTTAGGCCAGGATAGCAGGATGCTGGATATCCACTGTGAAGAAAGAGAAAAATATTCCTCCTTTTGTTTCAGCCTCCACAAAATACCCAAGTGGAAAAACACTTGCCTAGGGAAATCCTAGTAAAAGCCCCACTCGAGAACGAATGTTTGCTGAACCAGTGCTGTAAGCACAGCAGTAGAGAGAGCTGGCACAGGTGGAATTGCTGCAAAAATAACCTTATCCTTGGAAAAACTCACCTCGCTCCCATGCCTCAGTTTCCCCTTGTAGTGCTGTGGGACTTCACAGCTGTTTGAAGGCAATTGGGACTGGTGGAGAGCCCTGAGCGGGGTCTTCTGAAGGCAGAGAAGGTTTTGATAGAGTCTGGACCAGAGCAGGAGAGAACATTGGCAGTTTTGATTAAGTTAAAAATTGCAGAATCGAACTCATTATTAATATAGCTTTATGCCACTGCATGTTGTAAGGTGCTTTCTAAACCTGTCACCGCAATTTATCATGCTAGCAGTGTAATAAAATACAGCTATAAAATTTTGGATTAAATGTTCAAGGTCAATGGTGGACTTTCAGCTTCCCTATCTCTTCCTTGCTGCTTTAGCAGATGCTTTATTAAGCACTTAGAAAATCTGGGAGAAAGTTTCTTTAGAGAAAAGATTCAGTTGTGGAGCATTTCCAGAATTAAATCTTCAGGTAATTTGATCTTCACCAAATTACAAACCAATTAATAACAAGACCAATAAACACTGGTTGGTTTCAGGTGGAGGCTTTTTCACCAGAAACACTCTACATTTTCTTGTGTTTGCAAAATGTGGCTCTCTGATGCTGTCTTTGTAAAATAGACAGAAGGTGATTCCTTAATTTTAATAGAAATTTTGACGTGTTAGAGCAGCACCCTGGAGATTTTGGGAGTAGGTTTACAGCAGGGTATACTGAGACTGAGACAAGACTCCACTGTAGCACATTCTGAATAAAAACAATACATGGTGCTGATGCAACTGAGTTTTTTAGGTATTAAAGAGCAACAGAACGGCACATATTTACACCTACAAGCTGTATACAAACATGCACAGCAATTGCAAAAGAGTGAAATTCTTCAAAATTACTAAAAAGAAGCTCCAGTGTCCCCTGGTGCAGCCCCAGCTATTCAAGCCAAGCAGCTGAAATGACTCTGCAGGAGGATCTGCTCTCTGAGTTTCCCGTGGATGATTCCTGTTATTCCACTATAAAGGTGAAGGAAGCATTTGGCCACACAGTCACCATTAAAAAAATAAAAAAATGAAAACGCAGATCCTGTCCGAGTATTAAATTGTTCCCTCTATTCTGGCACATGTGCCAGGAGGCTGGCTCGTTGTTCCAGCTCTAACAGTCGGCCATAATAACAGACATTACTTCTTCCCACGATCCTTACCTCTCTTACAGCCTTACAGGAGACCATAACAGCTACAAGAACATTGCTGCTATTAAATTAGTGGCATCACTATTTCTTATTTTTAGAATGTTTGGCTGTTTCCCCTGATGCTGAATAGGGCAACTAATTTACTAGAAAATTAATACTGCTTATCTTTTCTTTCCTGAGAGCTCCACTGACTCCTGCTTTCCCTGGGTAATGGCTATCCCCAGGGACACACCTGTGGCCTAGTTTGAAATGTGTCACCCTTCAAAGTGGGACAAGGCCAGCTCAGTTTGGTGTTGTGAACCTGGCACCACCACACAGCCTAAATCTGGAGGTGCAAAGGCCAAAGTCTTTTGGCTTTGCAATGAAATTGTTTCCTAAACAAAACTCACCCCTGTACGTGAGGCAAAACCTTGGGAATCTTGGTCTTGTGTTGGCATAGCAAAGCCCAAGAAGGCAGCTTGCAAAAAGAAGCCATGCCCAGGGCATCTGGCAGCACAATGGGTGTGCTCCACATTTTGGAACATTTGCTGCATCCTCCTCACCTCCAGAGCCTGTTACTGGGTGCTGAGGAGCAGCTGAAAGCACTTTTAGGGAAAGATGATGCCATGGCCCCTGGTCCCTTAGAGAATCATTAAGGTTGGAAAAGACCTCTAAGGTCATTGATCAGATCCTTTTTCCTTTTCTTTCCATACATCAAAGACTCTGCTCTGTAATACCTTTCTCATTTGGGGTAATGTCACCCATGACAAGGAAAAAAAGAAAAGTAGAAACATTGTAAAACAAATCCTTCTTTATCAGATTGATAGGATTTCAGCCTGTGGGATTTGTTCAGAGGAAAGCAATGTTCCCTCTTGCTCCTCACTCTCAAACCTCCCAGCCGGCCCTCCGCAATTGGAAATGTGGAATTGCTGAAGAGGAGCTCTGGCAAGAACTACAAGTATCCCATCATAAAGTCCAGGCTATCCACTTTACTGCACAGTAATCTGTTTTACTACTTGTATTATAGTGACAGAATTGTTTTCTGCAACCTAGTTCAGATTAAGAAACTGAGGGATAAGACACATTAACTTCTGTAATATATATTGCCAGAGCCTCGGCTGGTATGAAACAGCTTCCTGGGGGAATTCAGCAGAAAGTGAAGGGCAGAAACAGTCTTGGCTGCTGATTTTCAGTTTTAGTCTGAAAAACTGGAACTCCTCTGGTGCTACAAGCAAAGCCTCAGGTGGTCACTGTAAATCTGCATCCATGCTGTCAAAGTCAACACAGCTTCTCCAGTGGAGATTTGGGTTAGTTCATGCATTTTCAGAAAATAAGCTTTATTTGCATTATTTATGAAATGCAAACATAAGCTCTGTTACAATGTAAGCAGCCGAAAAACAAGTCCTTAGACCAATGAGAACACCAAGGAAACCAGGCGTTGTGTCCTGGGGATGCTTGCAAACAAAAGCTGTGGTCAGTGAAAAAACATCGGCCTCTGAATGCCCTGCCAGGGCATGGGGCAGTCGTGATGCTCCTGGGGATGGAGGGAGCTGGGGTGGGTCAGTCCACATGGGGATTTCCTTCCATGGCTCTGATGCCCACACCTGACACCAGCAAATGCACCACTGGCCCCTCCAGGCCCCCAGGGACACGTACCTGATGCTTCATGTAGGAGCTGCTCAGTGCCCCGACACTGTTCCCACATGGCTGCAGACAGCATCAGCTGCACCTCCACACAGCGTGTGAGTGTTCTTAATCACCACTGACTTGGGAAAGGAAGGGATGGACATGCTATGGCAACAATCACCTGGTTTAGTAACCCTATTAGTTACTCAGGGGTATATTAAAAGCTTCGTGTCTTTAGAATTTCTTTTTTCAGAAAGATTAGCAAAAATCCAGTGTTAAACTGTTTTCTAGTTTTTCAGCAGAGTAAATCAAGCTTTGCATCCTCACAGCTCTAACAGGCACTGCAGCAGAGCGAAACTCGGGCAACTCAGAGGAACTGTCCTTTAATGAGAATTTCCAAATCACTGGAGTCATTCATAAGCTAAACCCGCTCCAGCATTAAATGCCCAGTCAGTTAAATCAGAGGTGTTAAATACACTCTTGGGCACCCACGTTTCATTGACTCTGTGTTCCTCCAGCTCCCACCACGGCCCTGTCTGCAGCCACTGGGAGACTCAGCACCTCAGCCGGGGTCACTGTGGAGACAGGGAGGATCCAACAAGCATCAGTCTTACTCCAGAGTAGAGCAGAGGAGGGGACAACTGGTAACTGGACATAACTGAGCAGCTGCAAGGCAAGTGGGAAGCTACAAAGGTACAATTGCCTGCAATTCAGCTGTATCATCCCCCACATCAGCGTATAACAGCATTAGGGAGGGTAAAGTTGAAGCTCCTGCAAAAAGGCAGGAGATGCTCAGTTAATTGGGATAAAAGTCCTCTACAACATCCCAGGTACAGAGCACACAGCACTGACTTGAACACTTGGAGAGACAGAGAAGAAGGTGGGTTGGAAAATGACCAGTTGGAAAGAGGCAGAGGTGATCAGAGCAGCATTTCACCTGCTCCAGCACCAGCTCGTTGGCCATGAGCTGAACCCCAAGAGGCTCAAGTTCCCCATCTAAATCCCTGTGAGCAATTTGAGGTGCTGCCAGGTGCAGGGTTAATCTGCAGAGCATGTTCCTCACTTGGTCATGGTCAGACACTAAGCATCTCTTCCATACAAGGGAGGGGACAGCATTTTTTTATTGGAAGACAAGGCAGAGCTGCCAACAACTCACAGAGGCAGCCAGGGAGCCCCCAGCCCACAGGTAACTACTTTGACACATTTACTGCAGTGTAATGGGACAGCCAATGGGACAACAGCACTGGCACAAGCAAGGGATTTCTCTTTCTAAATCACTGGTTAGGTTTTGCCCTCCAAGTGCTCCATTTGTGGGTTCTTGTATAGGAACTCAGCTTCTGCAGAGCTCATCTCTGTAGGACCGAGTCTGGGTTACAACAGAGTGGATTACAATAGGTTCTCACTCAAGCCTCACTTCCACCTTACAAACTTATACGAAGCAATTTTGTTTTCATTAGCAACTGTGCTCTTCAAAAAGCACTACAGTGCATTATTAAGGGGAAAAAAAAACCCCCTTGTAAAAACAAAGATTATTTTCAGAATTTCTTTAATAGACAGGATAAATATTGATGAAACTTCCTGCAATTGCAGAGTGTGGTTCCTGTCCACCTCCAATAGCAGATTTAATCAAGGGCAGCCCAAGTATTTCATTGAGTCATGAAAGTGATATTGACATCAAAAAAAGAGCAAAGTTACATGCCCTGCTTTACAACTGATAAGAACGACTAACTCTGGCGATTTCATTGCTGTGATTATCAGCTGCCACAACAAACAAGCAGCTACTTCATCTATTATTCTACTCCACACTCAGCTCTGGCTGAAACCCAGACCCAGTTATTTCACACCAGCCCATTCTCAGGGCTTTTTCCCTGATGCCCATAGAAAGTTTTCATAGGTAATCTTCTGGTTTCTGGGTAGGAGCCCCTTAGGCTCCACATACGACTCGTCTGCCTAAACAAACATTTGGAAACATGATCAGAAAGCAAATCTGTGGATGGTGCCCATGCAGATGGACACTGTGGTTGCTCTCCCCCTACTCTGGCCCAGAGTGGAGATTTCTGGCGGTTGTAAGAGCTCACTCCTGCTCTTACAACACCCCGTGCCCCAGGGGCTGGAGCAGGATCACTCACCTGCACCATATGTCGTGGCCAGCATGATGGAGGAGACCCACGCGATCTCGCTATAGGACGTGCCAAAGAAATCCTGGATTTCTTTGAAGAAGATGGCCAAGCCTTTGGGGAAGGCGTAGGCAAAGCCGATGGAGACAAAGGCGCCGAAAACCACCACCCACCCCCAGCCGCCATCCGGCGGGCCGGGGGCTCGCCCTGCCTCAGCGGTGGCCGGCATGGCCGGGTGGGCCCGCGCTCCTCGGGGAGCCCTGGAATACAAAGGGCAGAGTTGCGGGGTCAGTCCCGGGATGCTGCTCCCTTGGACCCTTAGTCCCGGGATACTGCTCCTCCAGACCCCAGTCCTGGCGTGCTGTTCCCCAAACCGCCAGTCCTGAGATTCTGCTGCCCTGGAACCCCAGTCCCAGGATGCTGTTCCCTTGGAGCCCCCGCCCCAGGATGCTGCTCCCTTGGACCCCTCGCCCCAGGATGCTGCTCCCTTGGACCCCTCGCCCCAGGATGCTGCTCCCCAGATCCCCAGTCAGGAGATTTTGCTCCCCTGGACCCCTAGTCCCGAGATGCTGCTCCCTCGGACCTCTAGTCTCAGGACGCTACTTCTCCAGACCTCAGTGTGGGGTGTTTCTCCCTAGACCCTCAGTCTCGGGACGCTGCTGCTCCCCCTGACCCCACCCTGCAGCGCAGCACTGCCCCACCACACCTTCGTTCTCATGAGTCCCGTGTCGTGTGGCGCCCACCCGAGCCCCCTGCGTGGCCACTGAACGCAAAGAGCCCCAGCCGCTGGCAGCTGGGACGGGGGAGGGGGACGGGGCAGAACTGCCACGTGGAAGTGGGGAAAACCAGAAAGAGCGGCTCCAGCACGCTCCTCCGCTCCCCCCGGATGCCTGCCGAGCCCCTGGGACACGCGTGGGACACTCCTGGGACACGGGACCCCGCGGCAGGACCCACCTGCGGAGCGCGGCGCTGGCGCGGCTCTGGCCCCGGGACGGGGCGGGGGAGCGGCCGCACCGCCCCAGGCGAGACCGGCCCGCCCGGCCCAGGGGACACGCTCCAAACCCCCCCGGGAACCACATCCCTTACTCCAGCACCCTGTCCCCTCGTGTTTCCTCGCCCTCAGCCGAGGCAGCAGCACCAGCCACCCCGCGGGCATTAATTAAACCACCCTCAGTTACTTAAATGCGAATTCTTGTTCTGTATTTTATTTCCCCTGTGTTTCCACCCGCATCCCCTCCTCTTTTCTCTTCCGTACTAAATCGCAGCTCTTTTCCTCTCCATACCAAGTTGCAGGCTGCTCCCCTGCCCTGGACCACATCATCATTATGAAAAAAAGGAGAGTGATTTTTCACACAGGTGGATGCTGATAGGACAGGAGCGAACGGTTTTAAACTGCAAGAGGGGAGGTTTAGATTAGATGTTGGGAGAAAATTCTTCACTATGAGTGTGATGGGACACTGGCACAGGTTGCCCAGAGAAGCTGTGGATACTCCATCCCTGGAAGTGTTCAAAGACAGGTTGGACGGGGCTTGGAGCAACCTGGGATAGAGGAAAGTGGCAGCGGGGTTGGAACAGGGTGAGCTATAAGGTCTCTTCCAACCCAACTCAGAATTCTATGATTCTGTGATCATTGCAGACTTCTGCCCTCTGCTCACGTTCACCAATTTGCTGTGTATTCTAGTATTTACATGGAGCTCTGGTTGGGAAAACATTAAGCAGTGTTTGCTCTGGCTGGGAAGGTGCAGTTTCACCACAAACCTTGTGTCTTACTCAACCTTGCCTGCCCCCAGCTTAACTAACAGCCCCGTGTGTGTCCCATTTTTCTACATGCACAATGAAGAAACGGGGGAAAAAATCGGGGCCTTGCTCTGCAGTTTACCTGGCACAGTTAATCTGGAGCTTTAAAATCTCCTCACAACACCACTGTAAGAAGTTTTGTTACTGCCCTTTCTTTCTTCCTGTAAAACTGAGTAAACTCAAAATGACCAGAAGCCCTTTACTCCCAGCTGTAGGACTACAGTGTGATGACTGAGAGAGTTTTATTTTGGTACAGCCCTGACCCACTTTATGGGCTGTGAAGATACCAGCATTCAGTTGTTTCAGCAGCTGCTTTCTGTGTTCTGTTAAAAATCAAAAATAAGACCAAAACGATATAAACACACCTAAGATTGAACTCAGCACATCCTTAGCAGCAGCATGGAAGGTGGGAGGACAGATGGAAAGCCCAAGGAGGAAAGGGATGAAGAAGCAAGTACAAGTCCAGCCATGGAAGCAGCAAGAACTCTCAGCTGGAAAATGAGAATTTCCTTCTCTAGAACTACTAAATTGTGTGTGATGCTAAAGAATGGCCCCTGCAGCCAACCCCAGCAGGGCACCTCTGGGTAAACTTTCACACAAACTCGTGGCAAACTCAGAACTGGAGCAGGAAACCGGTTGCAGCAGGTGATATTGGGGGCAAACAAATGATTTCTAAAGATGTCTAAACGTGAAAAGTCTTTGCACTGCTGTTGCTGCTCTGCAGAGAAGCTCACAAGCAAATCAGAATAGCCCAAGGGCAGAGGGTGGGACTGACACTGGAAATCCTGGGCTCACTAGGTCAAAAAGGACTTGCTAGCGATTCAGGGAGCCTTGGGCTCATCTCACAGCAGCTGCCTGTGCCAGCGCTCCCCCTCCATGTCGGGACCACAGACTGTCCCCCGGGACCAGGCTCTGCTTTCTCATCCACTGACAGCAGACACTTCCTGGAGGGCAGGTTTTTTAATTTGCTGGCAAGCAGCAACAAAATTGATTAAAATTGCAAAACACTTTTTCAAATTACTCCTTTCCCTATCACAGTACTCCATGTAAATAAGTGACTGCTATTGTAATTCCCAGTGCTCCGCTCCAGAGTTGTTGAAAGAAGAGGGGCACGCCGGGAAAAGGGGCCAGGAGCCAAGCAGCATCTGAAACTCTTCCTCTCTCCCCGCTTTCCAATCTTCACAAAGCTTTCTGTGACAGTTCCCAGGTCATGATTTTTTAATCAAATGAACTTACATCCTTCACTTATTGAAGCCGAAGGTTTGATGGACAATATTTAAAATCATAAAACCACTGAATGGCTTGGGAGGACAGGGACCATCCCCTGCCATGGGCAGGGACACCTTCCACCAGACCAGGTTGTCCCAAGACCTATCTAACCTGGCCTTGAACATTTTCAGGGATGGGGCAGCCACAGCTTCCCTGGGCAACCTGCACCAGTGCCTTACCACCCATATAATGAAGCACATAAGTTCCCCCCCAAAAAGTGACTAGTGAGGACAACTTGAGTGTTTTTTCTTATCTTGGAAAAAGAAAAAAAAACAGGGTGGGGGAAAAACCCTGGGCTCCCTCAAGAACTGAAAACATTTCTATTTGTTTTCAGTGAACCACTTTGGTATTTGGAAATAATTTTATTCAAAGCCTTTTATGCAAAGCATTTTATGGCAGCCAAAGGTAAGAGCTACAACTCTCTAACTCCAACAAGAGTTTTTTCTTCATTGAGTCTTTGCAAGTCAATTAAAGTCTTTAGAAACTGCTTCCATATTAAATAAAAAAATCCATACCAAGCTCTGCTGCATGAAAACAGCATCTGCTGAGTGCCAAAAGAAGAATCTCTGCACTTCTTTAAAGGGTCTTTAATGGCACACCCCATTTCTTAAAACTGCTCTATTGTCATGTTCCATTTGTTCATAAAATGCAGCAGCAGTGAAATCCAATTTATAACCACAGTTAAAATGGAGCTCCTGAATTAATGAATGACAATGTAGGAAACAATTTTCTGCAAAACCAAAGGGCTAGACCCATGCAATACCATCACTGGAAGATGAGAATTCCCTCCTCCAGAAATACTAAATTGGGTGCCATTCTAAAGAACATCACCTGCAGTTGCCTTGTGTGACCTGTCTTAGGAGAGAGACATCCCAGTCCTCAAAAAATAGGCCCATATATTTATGTTCCTAATAAAATTCTTAAATTTTTCCAAGGGATCACTCCATACAGATACAGATTAATACTTGAGAGTAGATTTCAAGTCACTAAAATTCTTAGCTCTGGACCCCAACTAGATGCCACCACAAAATGCCAGCTGGGGACAAAGCATCACTTCTCTTCCCAGCGAGCACAGAATTACTCTTATACCCTGTGTTCTCTCCACCACTGAGCACAACCAGGCTGATAAAATGCATTCCTCAGTGTTTAGCCACAAGACTCCATCATTCAGGGATTTACCACTAATATTTTCATGCCTGAGTTTTTAATTAAAGAGAACCTAACTCTGGCTGGTGGCTCCTAGGGCACTGAGCAGCAGGAGGGGTGCAGGCAGCACCCCACCAACATGTTCCAAGTGGCATTTGTTGGTCGAATATGGTCGATCCACATCCTCTGACATCTCCGTGGCTATTTGGGAGGGGAGGATCTTTAATTTCCATGCAGCCTCTTTGCTGCTGAGTGAGATGTTCTGCTGCAGGCAGACCCACCAGCCCCTCACCCCCCTGCATCTGGTGATGGGGTGACACTGCACAGATTAAAGTGACACCAGTGCTGGCACTGAAACCACCTGGGATGCTGGCAGAGCCTCCTGGCTTTGTTTTTCACTGAGTAATGTTTTCCAAGGGGGGCAAGGAGAGGTCAAAATAGAAAGTTATGAAATGTCAAACTTGCTTTTTGCTATACCCAAGTATTAATAGCGTGAAGTCCAGACAGGCAGAGGGATTCATGACATGAAATAAGTCTCTCCAGAGCCAGGAAACCTCTCAGACAGCCCCAGCCCTGTGTCTGTGCCATCAAACCAGCCAGGTGCATGAAGCATGACTGCAGGATGTGCTGGTTTCCTGGAGAAAGCAGAATAAACCAAGCAGTAACATCACTTCTTCTGTTTTTCCCTTGTTGCAGGAGTTTAATCAGCAGCTCAAACCAAAACATTCTTGTTGGTAAAAAGATGGTGACAATCTAGATCTAATAACTGGAATGTTTTCACTAGGGAATTAAAACAAATTATTCCTTTGCTATTGCATCTTTGTCTCATTTACATTTTAATCGCAGAACGATCTTTCTCTGTTATATTTGGAAAATGACTCTAGAGAAAGGGAAAAACAACATGGTTGAAGTACTCAGAGATGCATCAAGAATTTAGCTATTAACTTTTATGGCACAAGTCTGGTTATGCCAAGTCCTAAATGGCTGAAAATGAGGAGGAATACTGTGGTTTTTTTCCAAACACTGCTGAATGCAGAACGTGAAGGCATTTAGGATTGTGCACACGAAGACAGGCAAAAAAACAGCTGGGGCAGGAGGTTGTGTTGAAGGTGTAAAATACACATTAGCCAGAGCAGAGCAGGTCACTCTTTCCTTCGTACTGAAAGTAAGGGGGACTCCACTGGTGACACTGTGTGCAGAGGGAAACTTCTGCCTTCCCCACCCTGTGGCTCTCCAGTTCCAGACTCAAGCCTTGCTGTCCAGTTTTACCACAGGATAATGAGTCCATACATTTTTGCTCAAGGTAAAGACGTAGTGAATAAAGACTCTTTAGTGTTGTCAAAGTAAAATCAGTGTGGTATCCCACCTTATCCCAGTCGGTCTTACCCACTTAGACTGCCTGTGATTTCTGGTGGAAATAATTTTGTGCGTTTCCTTACTCCCGCCAGTGAAAAGGAACCAGGTTAGCAAAGATCTGCAGCTTAGAGTGCCAAAACTAATCCTACGAATTATGACACATCCAGCCCCCCCACAAGCACCATCTCCAAGGCATGGCCCTCAGCAGCTGTGGCACATCTGGGTCCAGAAAACCACTACTGTCTCCAGCTCATCTCCAAGTAAACTCTCAGGTAGTTGTCAACAGGGCAGAAAAAGGATCAGCTGCCTCAAGGCTGCCTGAATAACACTTCACAAAGTTGGAGAGCTTTAGATCCCATTAAACCCTCATGATGATTGGGAGAGGAGAGATGTTGCAGGATCACCATGAAGAGCGATTCTCACTCCAGAGCAGCAAAAACCTGGAATTGCACAATGCTGACTGAGCCTGAATTGAGGGTCAGTGGCCTGGGGACAGGGGGACGGCACACCAGTTTACAAGTAGTCTCTGGAACACCATTGTTTGCAGATCATAGTACTCCTTGTCATTACATAGCACAGGTATTTTCCAAAAAAATTAACCCCAACTCGGCCAAGTCTTAAGAAACTGGAGGGATAGTCAATTATAGGTACAGAAAAATATCATAAAGCAGCAGCTGGGGCTTTGTTATGGGTTTTGTTTCCCCACCAAATAAAATTGTGACAAGTGATTGTGACTCCACAAGGGCGTCTCCTCTTGAAACACAAAGTCCCCCGAGAAATCTTTTTCTAAGACTGCAGTGTTCTGGGAGCAGGTACTGCTGTTTGCTGCATGTAGGACACCTTTGATCTGCTTCAAGGCTGCTCTGAGCAGGAGCCAGTCTCAGCTGGCACCACACAGTGCTTGTCACCAGCGAGCCTCTGGGCACTGTAAGAGAGCAGGTGGGAAGCAGGACAACCCGATCAAGTCTGCAGCTACTTGGAACACAACCAGCTCCTCTTGGTGGGGTGGAGGAAAGCCAGGAAGCTCCTCATTACCCTTCAAATTCAGTAAAACGCTGGGGTATGGAAACAGGAGACAGAAAGGAAGGTGGGAGGAGCTGAGTGCACAGACCACGCGGCGCAGAGAGCTGTGTGTAACACCCCTGTGCCCTTAACGCAGGGTGATGCAATGCACAGGATTGCTGGGGATAAGCTCAGCCGGGCTCCTGGGCCTGAATTCTCTGGGTTGTTTTGCCCTTCTGGCTAACCATTGTCCAGCAGATCAAGCACGATGCTCTAGCATTAACTTTCAAGGTCTTACACAGAGAATTCTTAAGGAACCTGCCAAACTTTTGACACTGTACATCCCTGTTACCCCACAAGATCAAAAAGAGGAGACTTTTTGGTCCAAGTGTAGTATTTACTCAAGCCTGCTGTAATCCCAGGTTTACAGACTGACCTTCCCAAGAGCACCCTAAGTTCCACAGAAATGACTCCTTGTAAGACATGATTCAAAGATGCTCCTATTACCTAGGTAAGGTTTACAGGGTGCTCCATTACTTCACATTCCTGAAGACCTTTGGGGAATCCCGCTTTCCCAAACTGCTTAGGGCTGAAATTTGCCAGGTTTCTAGTGCTACAGTTCAGCAGATCAAACTCAGCAGCTGAAAGATGAAATCCTGGCTCCGCTAAAGGTGATGGCAAGATGCCTGATGACTTCAGTGCAGCCCAGGCTTCACCCAAAATTATATTCAATGTTTGTTGAAGTTTTCTTTTTTTTCCTATTTGCTCTAGTGCAGGCTGTCCTAAACAACTGCTTTATATACAGTTAGCTGCAGCTTTTCTGAATTTCGTAAAATAAAAGCTGGAGTTTGAAGGGATGCCCTGCATTCCTTCAACCACTCTGGGCAGGCTTTGTTGGTGCCTTCCTCCTTCCTCAAACACAGCATGCAGCTTCACTGGATGCTACAGAATTGCTGTAGACTTATGCTGCTGTAGCTGAAAGGAAGAGCAAACTGAGTATTCACTTACTCATGCACTCAAAGATATTTATTTGCCAAGATGAAACTCCTAAATCTGATATTATTGCCATTCCCTCTTCTATTATTATTAGCATGCTGCTGCTTTCAGACCTGTGGAGATGTCAACAACAGTTAGTGGCAGCAAAACTGAAAGATGAGAACATGACAGGGAAATATTTAGAATTATGAATCGTGCGCAAGAACAAACAAGACACTTGATCTTCCTTAATTCTAGAAGAGTACACAGGGATTTTTCCTCAGATTTCTGTTTTTCCAAGATCTATTTCAGATGCTGCAGTGATTTAAAAGCTGAGTGAGGTGAAGAGCAACAGGTAGTATCTGAGGGAAACCCCCAGAGAGGAAAAGTGCTCTTGGAGCAATGAACACAGGTGTTTGTGAAAGGGACAGGACACCCCTACCAGCACTGAGTTCTTGGTCCAGAGTCTGTGTGAATATAAATGCAATGCCGAAAAGGAAAAATCAACTTGCTTCACAGCATCTCATATTTCCCTGCTTGTGCTGCACCCTCCTGTTGTTACAGGTGGCATCTGGGAAAGCCAGGCACTTGCACACACAGCTGTAGTTTATAATAACATCTCTGCAGCAATATGATTTCATAGAAGTCTGTATTTAAAGATGGGAAGATCAGTGATGAAAGCCACAAGTCTCATACTGTAATGGCTTCCTCCCACATCAATACCACAGACAGTTCCCTTGCTGTCCTCTCCTCTGTATTTCCATTTGGATGTCAAGGGCCCTCGCTCAGGGAACGTGGAAAATAAAAAGCCAGAAATCCCAATAACTCTGAGACACGTCCAGTGTCTGGTGCTCAGTTTCAGACATCCAGCTTCCAGAGGGCCCTGAACAGCCACCCTGAGGAAATGAACCCTCTAAATGAATTTCTCTTCAGTCTCTGGCTCTGTCAGCCCTTCTCAGCTCCTGACATGAAAACACCAGAGCCAAACAGCAGCCAGAGGATACACAGCCATAGTTTCAAGGGAAAATCAGTGTTCAATAGAGCTGCTGATTTACTCCCCCTGGAAGTGAACCCTTCTGGCCATCTGCAGCAGAGGGCACAGCCCAAAGAGCCCAGCAAATCTGCCTCAGTGATGGACTGATCCACTCCAGCCAGACCTGAAAAGGCTCTTTCTGCAAGCAGCTCATCCCTCACACCTCTCTGGTCACGTACATCTCTTTTCACCTTAATCCATCCCACACCAGCTCTTTTTTTTATTGCCACGTAAAACCAGTTCCTAAAGTACATGAGTGTGTAAGACTTCTGTACATAGGGTGTACCCCTGATCTCTGCAATGAGTGACCCAGGAAGCCTCCAAACCACCCCGTCCTGAAGGTGAGAGGGTACCAAGAAGGTCCCTCCATCTACAAAATTTTTTGTAATACTCTTCCCCAAAGAGTGTGAGTGGCTTGTTTTAGGAAGAATACAGATTTGGGTAGGTGTGAGTTGGGTGGCTATTCCTGCGTTCTTAAGTGTTAATCCTTTTACCTTTCACCCTTGCAAAACAAGCTAAGAACCACCAGGATCTGCTAAGAGCCCAGGAATAGCTGCCAGCAGCTGCACCTCGCAGGCATCAGCAGCCTAAAACCAGGTGGTCTCTACTAACCATTAACAGCAAGATTAACCAGCTACTCAGATTAAAGCAGCAGACTGATAACCTGGAATCAGTATCTGAAGGAAACATCCCTCAGGGAACATCCACTTGATGGTTTCATTATGAGGATGACAGATACCTTCCCAAAACAGCGACTTTTGCAGCCAAGGTACAAGTACCCAGTGAACATTTTAATTTTAAGAAACCGGTGGATGTATTTATTCTTTTAGAAAGATTCTGCAGAGAAAAGTCTAAAACATCATCCCTTACTCATTTGAAGCAAGATTTTTAGCAAGGGACTTAGGGAAAAACATATTTCAGTGCTATCTCAAGATATACATGCACACATTCCATGTCTGTACATCAGCAAAACTTGGGCTTTGAGTTCCAGTGGCTTCTCTGCAATCATGAGTACAAGTAGCACATTTTTGTTTCAAAAGGAAAGACAAGAATAGGAACAGAATAAAAGACTAAATATACTGAAATAACTGCCCAGACTCAAATAATTCCAAGCCTCCACTCAGCAAGATTTCTGATGAAATAATAATTGATGACTTCATATATGTTGGCAATAAAAACCTCAGTTTTCTCAGTTTTGCCAATGTATATCATCAGAAAATAGAAAGCCAGACTTACAGTTAGCACTTTCCAAGAACTTTCTCAAAGAAATACATTCTCCCCTTTTGGTGCAGAGATCAGATCTCCTCTTTCCAAAGGAGGATACAGCCTTCCTTCACTTACCTCCTCCATAGGTGGTAGCACACATGATGGATGTTGTCCAGGCAATCTGGCTGTAGGAGATGCTGAAAACAGCCTGGATCTCTTTAAAGTAGATTGTGAAAGCTTTAGGAAAGGTAAATGCAAACCCAATCGAGATGGAGGCTCCGAACACCACTGCCCAGCCCCATCCACCATCGGGGGGAACATAGCCCAGGTCTGAAAGGACTGGAGGAGACATGGTCAGAGCAGATTCCAGAGCAAACCCTGCTTCCTGGTGTCCTGCAGAGCAGAGGAGATGTGTGCTGTACAGAATATGCATAACATGCAGTCAGGCATCATTTTAAAGCAAAATAAAATCATTTAGAGGTACAGACAATCACCCACTCTTGAAGCCTTAATCCTTTTGCTGCCTTTTAACAGTTCTGTTGTTCGATTCTAATACAACCAAGATCACCCTTCCCTTTCCAATAACCCTGTCCAGCTCTTCCACCTGTATTTTAAATACATACCCTCAAAATACTCCTATGGCCTCCATGTCCAGGGACAGACCTCAGTCCCAGATGAAGTCAATGCCTTCACTTTCTGTTCTCTCCTACACTCAGCCTGTAGCTCTGTGTCCACCTCAGGAGACGGCTTCTGGAGGTTACTCCTGTCGCAGTCCCTCTGGAGAGAACCCGATGCTGTGGTTGTACCTTTTTTAGGGTGAATCCTTCATTGTGTACTTCTCAGAAGTGGGTGGAAGTCCTTATGATTTCAGGTTATTTGTGCTCAAAAGAATAATCCCCATGATGTAAACAGCAGGTGATCAGCCCCAGAGTGGGCCCAGCTCCCCTGTTCTGCAGGGGGACAGGGCTCTTTTGGCTGTTGCTTCCCTCAAACCAACAACCAAACTGAGCAACCGCTTGCAAAGGGGCTGAAGTTTCTTCCTACTTAGGGGCAGCAATTCAACTCGTGCCTGATGCCTGCCAGGTTACCAGATTATGCTCAGGAACAACACAGATCAAAGAAGGCATTCACTCATTTGCATTCTTCCCATTTTCCCTGGTCATTAAAATAAAATGAGGATAAAAGGAAAAGTAAGTAAAACATACATTTCTTTCCTATGAGTCTTTCAGATACATCAGGGATGAGTTTTGGAATCGCTTTGCTAAATAGTCAGACCTCCACTGAAATCTTTCAGTCCTGTCCTGAAAGATAATGGCTGATTTTTGTTTTTGTCATAGCCTTTCTTCACTGTCTTTTTCACTAGAGTCCAAGACCATTCATCTCCATTAATTTTTAATTAAAGGAAATTAATGTAAGCCCATGTTCAGTGCTCTAAAGGCATCACTGCTGGTTCTGGAGGCCCTCAGAGGGTGAGAGGTTCCACTGGGAGAGGATCGCCACACACCTGCTTCATCCTCACCCTCATCCCTTGGCATCCACTCCCCACCTCTGTGGGCGAGGAGTCATGGTCAGATCCAGTCTAACAGGGCAGAGATTGCCCCACACGTGGCTTCAAGCTTTGATCCACTAAGGCCCATGAGAGGATTCACTGCTGCTTACACAGAATCACAGAATGGTTTGGGTTGGAAGGGACATTAAAGATCATCCAGCTCAAACCCTTTGCCAAGGATTTCACTGGAACATGAGAGGAACGTGACTGCAACTGGAAAAAATATTAACCCAAAATTTTATATTTAATAAATCCAGTCTTTAAGAACTCTGATTTCTATCTGGATAATATCCAGGATGGCAGGTTGTTGGGTTTCCTGGCATTTCTTTGCTATATCAAGAGATGACCAACTAAGTCTTTTGCAGTAAAATGATAAATAATAAGGAAAATGCCCTGTTACACTATGAGGAATGCTATGTTTTAATTTCAGGATCAAGGAAGGGAAGATTGTACTTGCAAGTTTCTCTTGCTCTGATATTGGGTAATAAAGTGGTCTGATAGATATTAGTGAAACCTTATTTTTCCATTACAGGTATCCACAGTATAGGGAACGTTCTGATGCAGAGCCTATTATACCCCATATCCTAAGTCTTTCCATAAAAAGAAATAATTTTCTTTTAGAATTATATTAACTCTACTTCATTACTGTAGGGTGAGATTTTAAAAGGAAAATCCAAGTTAAAAAGTAATAGTGGTGATGTTGGAATGCCTGTCTGTTGATGTTTAAGAGATCTTATTACTCATCAAATTGCATTTCATTGCACTGCTTCTTTCATTTATGGTTATTCTACCCAATTTAGGCCACTCAAATATTATGGGGAATACCAAGCTCTCAAAAATATTGACATATACTAGTGGTTCTGAAATTAGGCAAAATAAAACTGATTAAGGGGTGGTTATAGTGAGGACATGTTTCCTAATTTAACATTATGTTTAGTATTCACAATCTACCAAAATTTAGGATATGCAAAATTCTCAGGCCTCTCAAATACAAATTTTTTTGGTAGTCCTTTAAAAAGGTTGAGCTTGAACTTTATATATAGGATTAAAAAGAAAGGCTATTTTTTATTACTACCAATTCTAAAACTGTGATTAATTATACACCATCTCTAGAAGTCTTACATGATTAATATATGTGCATTTAATTTGATTTGATGTTTAATGAGAGATATATTGAGAAGACATTAGCATAAAATCAGATTATGGTATCAGATCATTGTCCATCTTTTCTATATCAAGACAAATTCTTACATAGTACAGAAAACCAAAGAGAGGAACCAAAGTTAAATGAAAATGTAGTGTACAGTCAAAAATAAAAACCACACCAGCTGACTCTTACTTCCTCAACTGTAAAACAAGGCTTCCAGAGGAAGATTTAGGGGAATCTGATTTTGGGATTATAAAACTTGAGATTATTTGTAGAGGGTTTAATAGTCTGAGCAATCAGCACAGTGATATGATACAGTCCCAGTCTCCCCTCATTTCTCCTGTGGCATCCCCTGTGCTTTGTGAGACATCAGCACTAAGGAGGGCTCAGGACCATTCTCTCACAGGCATTACCACCCTCTTAGCCACAACTTTTTAATTTTAAAGTGAGAGT
Organism: Eulacestoma nigropectus; assembly: GCA_013397775.1. Classification (NCBI taxonomy): domain Eukaryota; kingdom Metazoa; phylum Chordata; class Aves; order Passeriformes; genus Eulacestoma; species Eulacestoma nigropectus. The sequence goes on along the minus strand of VZTE01005662.1, from coordinate 364,194 downwards.
TGTCTTTGTCTGGCACAAATTTACTTGTCAGCTCTCTCATTTTACCCCTGTTTCCTTTTTTGTGAAGTCAAACAAGTCTGGATGTCCCATTTCTCCACTTACCACTCCCTGTAGGCTTCCTGCTTTATTCCTACTAGTTTATTTAGACTTATTCTTTAGATAGGTGTTCTGGATTCTTTCTCCACTATTCTTCAATCCTCTTCAGGAATCTCTCTGAGGCTACTAACAACAACTTGGAAATAAAGGAATTCCAGGTCTCTTGCACAATCAAGGCCCTTACATCTCAATCCAGTTGACATTTATCATCTTCTTTCCTCGATTTATTGAATTGCTGTCTTTTGGAACCAACACATACAATCACAGTCTTCGTTCCATAACCCAGATCGACTGGGGACTATTCTTGGACTGTACAGTTATTTTTCTACACCACTTGTTTATTTGGTTGGAGCTGGTTTTTCGCACCAGGTTTTTTTTGATTAATCAAACCTGACTCTAATGCAGCTTCACCTGCTGATCCAAGGACTCCATGGGGCCAAGTTTCCCCTCAACCCAAGCATGCCACCACACACACACACACTCTCACTCACTGACCACTGTCCAATGGGGCTGCTCCCTCTCCGGCCGAGGCAAGCACCGCTCGGACTCCTGTCCCTCGGGAATGTTGGCTGCTGGCTCCAGTGGGAGCGACCTGCTCGCTTTTAAAGCCATCTGCTGACCACGTCCCCCACCCTAGATGCAGCTGAGATCAAAGGTTGAGATCAGAGGCTCTACCCTCAGATGTAAAACCTTTCTGTAACTTGGAACACTCCGTGCCACCTGTTACATCCAAAGGCTACTGTATCTCATATTAACTTCTCTTGAACAGGGGTGGCCCTTCACCCACCAGGAGCAAATCCAGGGCAAACTCTCCATTTGCAGTGCTTGGAATGCTGGCATCTCTCAGCTCCCTGTGGATGTTGATAAACTACTTGTCAGATATTGCCTTTCCTTATACATATTAACTTCTTCGTTCTTTACAACGTATTTTTGCAGGTTCTGCTCCCACTCTCCTCCAGGGAAATTTGCATAGGGAGGTCTTTGCCCATCCTGCTATAGGCATTTTACCCTTCTGCCTGAAGTTCTCCTGCATGGCTTCTGGGTCACCCAAAATCCTGCATCAGATTGATTTTGATTACCCAAGAAATGAAGGGGTTGACAAGCCACAGCAATACTTATCAAGGGGTAAATGTCACCCTGGAGTGAGGGGAAAAGATACAGAAAATCCCTGGGGTTTTTTTGCCAGTAACCAAGCACTTGACTTGGACTATTAAACGAGCAACGTCCACAATGTGAGTCCATGCTTTGTAAAGGTTAATGTAACCCAATTTCAGGAGGAATGTTTCCACCAGACTTATGTTGCAAATCCCCATTTGGGGGATTTAAAACATTCCCCTGCTGCGTTTATAATCCCAATGCTGCAATGCACTACTGAAGCACAAAAAAAAAATAGGAAAAAAACTGATTTTAGGTGAGCCAGGGAAATGTTTTTATCCAATCTGAATAGAAAAATCATCAGAAAGGTAAATGGAGACAGAAAAATTATACACCCCAGTTAACTTTGCCAGTCAGCATCTCTTGTAGCCCGTATTTCCTGCCTTACAGCCACGTGCAGTCGTCCACACTCTTTCATATGGCCCAAGCAGAGATATCTTCCTTGCAAGGACACAAGGAATGCCCAAACCCACACACAAGTTCCCAGTTTGCTCTAGCACACAAGGCTGCAAATGGCACTCTCCCAGCCAGCTCACATGTTCTTCTCACAACACAGGACACACAATACACATGTCCCATTTAAAAGGAATTTCTACCAGGCAGTTGTAACAGCTTGATAAAAAAGTCTCCAGTGGTCAAAGGACAGCAAAATAAATTCTGGGGAGAAATCCATTGAGGGCTATTAAACACAGAGATGTCACCTCTGGCATTGCAGATGGCAGATTGCTGGAGCTTGGGGAGTATTGACAGGCAGCTCCATGCTTGTGTCCCCAGGCACCCATCATCAGTTCAGAGTCAGGGAGAGAATTCCGATTGCGCATACCTTGGGCTGATCGATCTTGTGGTCCAGCTCTTTCTGCCTCACCAGCCATGGCTCCTACCAGTTACTCTCTCTAAAAATGTTTTACAGCCAGAAATATAACAAGCATATCTGGTGCTTTTTCTGTCTTCTAAAATGAGTAAACCCTTAAAGGCAGTTACAGGTGCTGTGGGGATTCATTACAGATAGTTGGAGGTGCATGTGGTCCTCTGTGCTCCACCCCACGGGAGGGCACCGGGAGCTGCCTGTTGAGGAGGCTGCAACCACACCAGACCTAGAGTTCATGGGAGTCATTTGTTCCTAAAGGTGTAGTGTTGGAAGAATGCTATTGTAAAAAAAAAAGGTGAAATTCTTTTAGACTTTCAGAATAAGTTAACTTCTACACTTCCAAAAATGTACTTTCTATTTTGCTTGTGGATACTCAACGGTTCCCTTGGCACTGAGCCATTTTAGACTGATGCTTTACCAAATCAAAACATGGATTTGCCTTTGTTAGATATTGTCCCTCCTTCCATCTCTGTGTTAATAGCAATTGCCTAATTTATAAAGGTTTTTGCTGATAGTTACTGGTCTGTGACCATTTTTAATGCACTTCAGACACAGTAGTGATTCACACTATTGAGACTGCTCTTCAAAATCACTTCAGAAAACCTTGGACAACCTCCCTTGTGGTTGAGATGGACAAAAGAAGCAGAAATTCTCCTTTACTATTTCATTGGCCCATGAAAAATTGAAACTTGAATGACTAATCCAATGGCTCTTTCTTCTTAACACTTCCTCTGCATATAATAGTTTTGATATAAAATGTGGTACAACTTTTACTTAAGAAAAACAAAATGTAAATTTTCAGAGTAAATACAATTTCAGCACTTAATTTATTGGCTGTTAGAAAAGGTTAATTTGATATTCACCAAATATTCCTGCCCCTGAACTTTTCAGAATCTATAAAGAAATCTGTTACTGAAGGAATATGAACTGAATCAAAATGGAAGGGTTTAAGGTAATTCAAAATGTATCTGCCAATCTTTTTCTGCAACTGATGTGTCACATACCATCTTGACTTCAAAATAATTAATCTAATGAAATTCAGAACTCAGTTTATAGATGAGCAAAAATTAGATATGTACCATTAAGTAAAAGGATCAAAAGTTGGCACAAAATAAGCATACAGTTCACACTTCTTACACTTTGTCTGCAGATCTAAGGAGACATGGGAACTCAGAGGGCATTCCTTAAAATAGATATATTTGGTACTGTTTTGGTTGATGTTTTACAGGTATGTTATACATACCTGTAAATGTTTTACAATTGCTAGCACTCAGTGACACTTAAAGGTCTAAATAAGCACTTACCATCTGTAAATTGTGGAGCTGATCTGTTAAAAGACAGCAGCTTGAAGTTATTTGGGCACAACCTCCAGTCCTGTTACCCTGGCATGGCTTTGGGGCCAGGCTATGCTTCAGCCCACAGCCACAGAAAGAGGGAGAACAGAGGAGAAACCTGAGACCCACTTGTGTGAATTACACAGAGGTCCTTCCATGCTGGGAAGCCCTCCCCACCACCCAGGTACTACAAAGAGTAGGGCATCATGCTTTACCTATTTCCCTTTTGTTCCTCTTCAGGCAGATCTAGGCCTTCTTCACTCAAAGCTTGTGATGTGCAGGAATCCTTCAGAAACAGTCAAACCCAGGTAAATGTTCTCCAAGGGGGGATTTTTAGCACTTTTTCCATGAGGAAACACAATATTCAGGGTTTTGTACGTGTGCTCGATCACTCTCACTGTCTGCTCACCCCCCCTACCCCAACTTCTCAGGTGGTGACTGCTTTAAATTGCATTTTGTAGAGGGCCAAAGCTTTCAAAGACTTAGAGTCTGTACAGAATTTGTGTCCTATTGGCTAAAAACAAAAAGGGGCCCCACCAGCACCTTCTGAAAGGGAAAGCTGACAAACGCCTTTGTTGTGTTTCGGAAATTCCACTCGGACAGATGTTAGAAATCAGCTAGTTTTACTGCTCCCACTTGTTAAGAAATAACTTGATCGTAGAATCTTTGTTAAAGTTAATAAATACCTGCCTCTTACAGTGGATATTTGCATCATTATTTGTGTCAAACACAAACACAAAAATCAGCAGTGAGGCACAGGGGACCTTAGTGAGATATTAAAAATGGGGGAGGTTCCAGCTTTGTTGGTCTCACTCTTCCATCTTTGATAGGCCCAGAGGGGAGAACGTGCTGCTAAGAGATAAGGAGAAAGCAACAGCTGGATGGTTATTTCCCCACCTCACAGCTGCACACGAGTGCCAAGCTGTGAGATACTCCCTTGCACGCAGCATGCACTTCACTGCTTTGGGACACAAACATAGTGGATAAAGTTCATTTAAGCAATGCTACTTTGTTTTAGGGGGTGTGCAGGGGTTTGTGTGTTCCTGTCCTTCAGCAGATGCCTCCAAAATAACACAACTCACTTCCAAAAGGATGTCTGAAAGGAAAAACATGCCCAGCAAATAATTCCACCCCCAACCTACAGACAGAAAGAACCTCTTAAGGGCCCAGCTTCTTCTCTCTTGAAAAAAATACGTTGGAATTTACTTTAGTATCCAAATAAGGAAAATCTTTATTGACGCTTGAAGGAGTATAATCATCTGCAAACCTGTATCAGCTGCTCCCCAGCTCCTGCAGTTAGCTGCTCACACTCCTTGCACCCGAGTAAGTTAACCTGACCTTGCAAAGTGATCTCATCCACCCCTGTTACAGCATTGGCATTGTAACACATGCAACATTGAAGGATTTCACAAGAGCTCCACCAGAACTATGGGCACTGGGGGACAATCCATGTATCTGTTCTTTGTCATGGCAGCAGAAGAGAAATTAGGGAATCAAAGAACACGGTTGAAACACTCCTGTCCCTCTTTTGTTCTGACCCTGTTTCCATCTTCTGTGTATTTCCTGCTTATGCAGGAATTGAATTCCTTTTTTACTCACACAGGTGTCTTGCCCCTTTTACCCAATTTCTTGTTTATCAGGTTGCATCATTTTAGACCCTGAAGGAAGTGATCCTTGAATATCAACCAGCTCTCTTGGACCCCTCTTCCCTGCAGGGCCTGTTCCCATGGGATTGTTCCAAGATCCCTGAAGAGGCTGCCAGTAGAAAGCCTCACCCAGCTCCTCGTCCTGCTCAGGTGGCCCGTAAACACCCACAGCAGGTCACCCTTACCAGACTGCCCTATAAGCAGAGCCCATAAGCTCTTGACTCACTCATCATCCACCCCAAGACAGGCCTTGATACATTCCAAGTGTTGCCACCAGAACCACGGTGACTTCCAGGTCTGTCCTTCCCAAACAGTGCAGCCCTTCACAGCAACATCCCAGCCACACGAGCCATCCCACCACACCTCTGCAGTCACAGTGAGATCAGAGCCCTGGGACTGCACACCGACAGTGCCTGGAGAACCTGACAACATCAGCACCGCCCCAAACAAGAGAATTCCATGTTGTTTTCCTAGGCTGCCATGACTTTGCATCTCCAGTCTCCACTGGTCATGAGACAGTCTCTGGAAGAGAACAAAGGTTCTCTAACAACCAGTATCACGTACAAGCAGTTCTGCCAAGCACCATCACTGCAGCAGAAACCACACAGAATGTTGGAGCTTTGCTTTAAAAGCCAGGGGCCTCTAGTTCTCAGCTCTGCGGCAAGGATGCGGAGAAATTCAATGTAAAGAGGGTTGGGGCTTTCCAACACACAGTACTCTCAGGCTGGAAAGCCTGACTTGACATTCCTGCTGGGGTGTCAGCTGCAGACAAAGGCAAGGAGCAAGGGAAGGGAAAGACCATGTCACCTGCGTGCAAACAAATGAGAAGTTAGCCCTGAATAGCCACAGGGAATGAGATAAAAGAACAAAGCACCTTGCATCTTAAAAAAAAAAGTGACGTTACACACAGGTGAGGCACAAGTGCAGAAAGAGAAGAACTGAACAAACATCAAAAATACATCAGAATAATTTTCAGAAATTTACTAAAATGCACACAGATTTGTCACAAAAACAGTTGAACTCCACTGTATTTCAACAATAGGTTTATTTTAAGAAACATAACATGACATTAAGTAAAAATGCAAAATTGTGCAATTATGGCAAAATGTTTAAAAATCCACACATTTGCCCTCATAGGACTACAGTACTTCTTACTAACATACCTGAGCACTGAATGTTGGATGCCACTTCTCAACAGCCTTGCGAACAGGGAGCTCTTGGATCTCTTGTAGAACATACACACACTGCACGTCTGGTGCACCAAAACTGCTTTGAGTTATTCTAAAATTCATTGACGGAAGCAAATGGAAATTACAAAATGTTTCCTTCTAAAGTAACCAATATTTTTGGAAGAGAGTTACACTCAACTAAGTTCTTACAATGCTAGAAATTAATTCCATAAAGGGAAATAAACCAATGCAAACAAAATTCCAAATGAGCAAAATTTACAGATTACTGTTCAAATATTATCAGTACCTTTGGTGCAATTATAATTTTTTTGTGCTGTGCAAGTTTACTTAAGCCTGACTCTAAAGCAAAACTTTACCAGGAATCTGACTTTCAGCATAACGTAGAAGCATTTAAGAATTGGCAAAATGTCACAGCTACATTACTGTCTCAACAAACTCCTCATGCAAAAGATTTAGTATATTCTACTCCCACGGCAAGTTCCAGGATTTAGCTTTCAAACACGACAGACTTGGATCACATCTTCAGTTTGAATGGTTAAACAGAATGGAGATCTTCGTACTTTAGTGCAGATAAACAAAATCAACAAACCTACTGCAGAATTAACCACAGCATATTGTACTTCTATACATCACATGACCAGTCAACTGCTAACTCAATTCTATTTCATAGTTTCAAGTAATATATTGAAATTTGTTCTACTAAATAAATATAGATTGTCAAAAAGCAGCAAGAAATCTTGTAAATATTCAACCAAGCTCAAAAAAAAAACAAAAGAAAAACAAAGAAACAAGGAAAAAGTTACATAACACATTGCAAAAAAAAAAAAAAAAGGTCTTACACACAAATGCAACACTGTTAGGGAGGGTGCTTCAGAAAGCTTGCAGCTAGAGGCCTACAACAGCGCAAAGAGAGCTAGCCAAGGACTAAGGATCATTAGTTAAAAATTAAATTAGTTGTACTTTTCAGAAAACCCCTTATTCTTGGCTATGCATATAGCTAAAACTACCCAGAAGAAAACTAAACAAAGAAACAATACACTTCAACACTTGGAAAATGCAGTCTTAGCGAGAATTGCCAAATTCAGGAAAAAAAAACCAAAATGCAGGTGCTCGCATTGGAAGAAGAGTTTGGTGAATCTCTGGAAGATGAGGTATGTAATGCAAAGAGGCATTTTTATTTTGCTTTTCATTTCACAGTTTTTTGTTTGTTTTTGCCTCTCAAACATTTTGTGCAAGAATTAATAAATAGAACCAGGTGAGTATTTTCGTATATTAGGAAGATTCCATTTGGGAACAGGAAGACCACATAGTAAACAAACATTATCCAAATCCTCAGCCATGCCAGGGGGATAAACAATGAGCTAAATATTTGGCTGACTGAAGTATCAGCTGTTAAGCCAGATAATGGTAAGCACTTTCAGCCAGTGACAGCCAGTGCCATGTCAAGTTAACTGGTTTACTTAGGTCAATAGGGAAAAATAGGAAAGAGTAAGATAACTTAAAGCTCTGCAAAAATTAGAGCTGTAAGAAACCTGGTAAATTACCGTTGATGCAAGTTTTAGGAGTCCTCTTTTCCCTTTTAAATCCAATTTTCACTACTGAAGTAAAGGTTGAACTTTGAAGCTATTTATTTTTAAAAAAATAAGTTAAATGTTAAATACATAAAGAAAAGTGTTGCAATATATTCCTTATTCTGTATTTCACCTAAGATAACTTAAGCCATGGACGCTTATTGTCAATTTTGCGTTAATACACTGGATAATGCAGACAGCTCAGTAGTGCAATTTTTCACATTATAGACCAGAATGAAATAGAAGATAGTTGGGGGCTTGACTGCAGAGAGAAAAGAAAAACAACTTGCAAAGTAAAACCACACTTTTCCAAATGCACATGCCAACTCTGCACATAGCACTGTACTGTAGTGGAGACAGAATGAACACTCCACACAAAAAGAAAAAATAAAAGAGATTCAGTATTATTAAGGCCATATCCTGTCACCATTCTGTGCAAGAACACCACTGCAGTAAAAATGTTATGTTAGAAAAGACAATCTGATGACAGGACAGGGCCAGGAGACAGACACACACTCCATGGAAAATAACAGGCTGTCTTAAACAGTAGCAGAAGGCTGGCCCAATTCAGACAAACAAGTATTAAAAATGTACTAGCACCATCAACTTTTGGGTTAAAGCCCTTTACGGGGTAAAAAGAAAAAGGTTTTAATCAGTGTCAAAAAAAAAATGTTTTTACAGCACTACATCTACGTGGCAAAAAACAGGTGTTGGGATTTTTTCCCCACTAGCATTAAGCTCAATCTCAACAAAAATCCACAGACAGGAACTGGTACAACAATATGAACAGGCCTCCATCCGGGGCAAAGGTACTCCACAATCCAATTCTGACTTGAGTTTTTCTCCCAAATTGCAGTGCACAAAAAACATCACAAACATCTTAGCAGACTTCAAAAACAGTACAAAAAGATCATTATGAATCAGGATCTACCATTCCTCTCTATGTACCTTAAATCTAAATTAAAAAAAAAAAAAAGCAACAAAACTTAGTGATATTGCCTCAAATTTTACCCGTATTAAAAAAAAAAGAGAAAAAGAAGAAAAGTCACTTCAACACATCTTGGACATCCTTAACTATTAATGCTAGATTTTCTTTCACTGTAGTGCATAGTTATCCTGGCTCTTCCACTTAATTTGCTTTTACCACAAAAAAACCCTTTAGCATGACATGATTAAGTGTTTACCAGAAAAAAAATGCTGATAATTGCACTTTGTAACCTCCTTCTCATTTCCCAGGAAAATATCAGTAAATATGAAACTGAACCAACAGTTCCCTCCCCGGACTGCAACCTTTAAAGAGCACCCATCCCCATATACAAAAAATTGTCTGTTTCATCTTACAATAAATACTGAGAGAATTTCTTTTCTTTTAAGACATGTTTTCTCTAGCATCAAATTACCACTGAAATCACTAAGGCCTGTTACTGAAAAAAAAAAAAAAAATTAAATAACTTTCTGAAGACACTGCGGATACAATTTAGCAACAACACATTCAAAATGCCGGCCTAAATCCCAGAGCCTGTCTGGAGTCTCGTAGACTTTCTGCCATTGGTCAGTGACCTCATCATACTGGTAGAGTGAATTCTTCCTGCTGGTTCTGAAAACGTGTTCTTCAACAGTGACTTGAGTAGCTCTGACAAAGAGATGGAGTTTGTTTTTGAGGAGAACAAGTTTTATATATGGATTAATGGACTGATCACATGGGAAGTCTTTTTTTCGAGTCCACTTGTTCTGTTCGATGTCATAGGCCTCAACGGTGAACATGCGCTGATGGTTCCCACAGGTGCCGGCTATGTAGTAGATGGAGTCGTTGTACACTGTTGCCAAGCCTTGGATTCTAGGCACAGTCATTGGGGTTAAAAATCCCCAGTAATCCTTCTGAGGATCGTAGCAAAGGAAAAATTCCCCTGAAAAGAGAAAGCAAAAATAAAACATATCTGATGCTTCATTTCCAGACCAACAATTCTGTGGCAATTAAGCTTTCAAGAACACTCTTCCACAGACGGAAACGCTCTAAGTTTTCTAGAGCCTGGATCCCAAAACAAACACCCCAGCACCATCAACTGCTTTCCTTCTAGTGCATTACAGAATATGAATAGCATAACTAAAAACTATTTTGAGTTTCTGTTTCAGCTGAAGCAGAGGGAATTTGAAGCATATCAGAAATGCATTTCACATAGTTTCCAGGTATCCTTTACTATCTCTAAATCATGCTTATTAATTTGGGACAAAACCTTTCAAAATTCCAGTCTTGAAATGTACAAAGTACATTTGTTTCACCCTTTAACATCTTCACAGCGTGTCATCTGCAGATGGGGAATTTCACAATTACTTGCTCAGGTTTAGCAGCTTTCAAACCCTAAATTCTGTCTTATACTACACACAGGTTTTGAAGCTACTCGTATCAGGTGGCTGGGTTACACATTTAGGCTGATTTGCTTAAAAGGAGGCCAGGTGAAAACCTGCAAGAAGCCACTGATTCACGGTTAGGTTTATAAAACACCTCTGCTGCTCAGTGCACAGAGCAGCATCTACACACTGGAGGTGAGGGAAGTTCAGATGACCAAAACTCATGCTCTGTAACATTGCATGAAAAGAACATGGATAAAGACCACCTTGCCCTTTGTAAAGTCCAGTGGAAGAAAGGCCTAACATTTGCCAAATACTAGCACAATTCTAATCATATGATTTCACGTGGCCATCTTAAAAATTTTAACCAAACTGTTGTGTGACCAAGCACCTCAAGTGTAACAAAGAATACAGAAATGAGACAGTAAAATTAGTGGAACAGAGTTTAAAAGATTAAGTTTTACAGATAATACTAATTTTGATTATTCAGTTTTGTTCCACAGTGCAATCTCCTGTGACTGACACTTGCACTCCCTTGGCATTTTCACAGTCTCATCAATTCTTACTGACTGCTTCTAACTTATGAGTTCTCCCTAGAAAAATCACTAAAAAGCTAACCTCTGTACTACAGCACAACTCAATCAAGGTTTTATCTAGCCACCCATATCACTACTCTTCGGAATTTGCTGGTTAGCACAGGAAGTAGCTTATTTATATGAGCAGTCAGTTGTCACCTAAAGCACTGAAGCACAGAATCAGTCCAGCTAAAATTTGTAAACAAGGTGCACTCTTATTCTATAGGTTATAATATCATCCACCTTCTACCAATTCTAAGAAACATTTAAAGGAACAAACAGAAAGTTCAATATTCTTCAGCACTCCTTTCTAACCACCTAAAGCAGACATCTCACCCAAGAGAGATTTAGAGACCTTTTTAGCATAACAGAATTATTTAAAGCCACAACCAACAGGAGTCAAACATGATACAGAAACAATGGAAGAAGAAAACTCTGCAAGTCACATGGAAGATCAGGAATGCAAAGTCAAGAAATCATGTTAACTTCTTCTGGTAAATAACAAGGATCTTACAGTACTCACTATCCTGTTTCTCTCCCGTGGTCCAGCTTTGTATGGAGGTGACCCAAGAAGGAGCTGGTGTGCATCTGAGACCCCAACTTGTGCAGGTGTTTACAGACGTGGCCCTTAGCAAAACAAAACTGAGACACCTCCCCCTCTTTCTTCCTTTCCACTTTGTGGGCCTCTTACCACAGCCTCAAACCAGTCTCAGCACTTTTCAGTGTGCACTGAATGTAAAGGCAGTACTGTAATTACTGACCAAAGAAACAGAGTTAACTAAGAAAGATGCTTTATCTCTTTCTAGTTTCTAGGGTGACTTCAGAAAGGAGGGTAGGGCAGGAAATGAAGACTTAGAGTCATTAATCGACTTTTACAAGTCACCAAGAATAGACACCAGGAATCTTCCCAGCTTTAGCCAAATAAAATGCAAAGTGCTTTTTCATAGGACAGTATCTTTTCTTCAACGTTGGTGCATTTCACCCAGGTAAAGATTTAATATAGAATTTTCAGAGTTAAGTTTAATACTGTATTGTTGACTCGGAATACCACCAAAAATGCCATCTGTGCAATACCTCAGTACTACAGCTTAATACAACACATTCCCAGGGCATGAGAATGTAGCAATCAAGTAGCAACCTCCCTCTTCCTAATTTTCCCCCTTGCTGCTGCCCCAGGGGTTTTTCCAAATTGCCTAAGAAAACACAGACAGTCAGAACGAACAATCCCCACTTCCAATAAAACACCACAGAGGCAGTCAAACCACCTTACCCTGTAAAACATAGATGTTATCCTTATACTCCACAGCACTATGGAACTCCATTGCTACCGGCATGGGACACACAGCTGTCCAGCAGTTCTCCCGGCTGTCGTAGCACTCCACAGACTTGAGGGAGTTCCGCCCATCTCCTTCATAAACTCTCCCCCCGATCGCGTACAGCTTCCCACAGCAGTGAACCAACTTGCAGCCTATTCTGGCCCGCAGCAAAGGAGCCTTCGGAATCCACCTATTGCCAGAGTGATCATACATCCAAAAATCACTCTCCGCTCGGTGGTCGATGGAGACCTCGCTGCTGCTCGGCCTGTAACCACCCGCAATGTAAATATCATTATCAGGAGACACAAGAATTCCAACCTCCCTCAAGTCATTTGGTGGCTTGCATAGTTTGAACACTCTCCCTGTGACCGAATCTAAACAAGGCACTGTTTGCTTCTTTCCTGAGTGTTTGTGGGCAGCATCAAAGCATATGATCATTTCGGAAGCGGTCATTCCAAGCCGTTGTGTGTAGCCATTGGCACTGGGTTGTCCCTTTTGTACACAGCTTTTGGCCATCGCCTGTGCAAACACGGGAGGGATTTTCTCTAAAAACGTCTCGTCCAACAGAGGCATACGGATGCATTTGGCAAATATTTCTGGAAGGTGCACTTCTCTCTTATTTTGTTCATGCTCAAACCACCTTATAATGCTCTCATAAACATGTTCTTCTTTATCTACATTTAAATCATCGCTGTTGAGGATACTTATCAGTTGGTCTTTTCTCAACTGAAGAAATTCTTGCTCTTTGGTGACACTCAGAAACTTTTTGCGAATGTAGTCTTGTGATCTGTCTTTGAGTTCCTGATGACCATAGTGATCAGCAAAGATAAACACCCCAATGGAGTTCTGTGGGTCCAAATGACTGATCATGTATTTAGCACACTGGTCTTGTATGGAAGGGATCTGGAAGATACTGGCTGCAGTGAACAAAGCTTGAACGTTGGCCTCTGTCAGCACTACTCGGGAGGTATATGCATAGTTCAACACTAAATGCATCGACTCTGCTTCGACACCAACGATCCGAACTTCCTTCTGGGTACTCTCGGTAAGGCCGCTCGTGAACATCGATCTGCAAAACAAAAATATTCAGCAGATTGTCTGTAATTACCTTTAACTACAGGTATAAAATGAAATACACTGTACAACTAACCCCAGTGCGATTGCGCCTCCATCAGCACCAATACCTCCATCACAGGTGTTAAACTTTCTGGATGGGGTACCTAAATTTAAGATCAGTTCTACACTTACTGAAACAAAAGCGGAACTTCTCGCTTAATTACCTCACTAACCCTGTGTTAAAATTCACTGAGTTTACAAGCAAAGCTCTTGACATATCCAAGTCTTTGCATTCAACTTTCAACAAGTTATTTCATATGTATACTCTAGCATGCTAAAATATGTAACTTTAAAAGAAAACAAGTAGTTTCAATATGCTCTTACTGTATCTGTGATACCCTCAGTACCAGAGGCAGTTTTGCTTGGTTTAAAATTGTGTGACATTTTCTCCAGTGAAACTTTCCTTTGAGAAACAAAAAATTATAATCCACAGACCTTAAGAGAATAATCTTTACTTGCTAGGTGCACTATATTATCTATAAATATATAGAACTTATTTCTGTTAAATGAAAATTTTAAAAATCATACCTATACTAATATTCTATCTGCTTTGATCACCACTAGAACAACGGATGGTTGTACCTGAAGTAAGGACTGATTGCAGCAAGAACATTCCTATGACAGGAGAATGTTTTCCCATGATCCACTTCCACTACAATATCTGTCAGCTGTCCTTCATCATACATGGTCTTCAGCTGCTGGAGAATACTACAAGCATGGAAGGGGTCCATTCCACTGATGACTGGGTTTGAGGGAGGAATTCCGTTCAGTGTTTGTGAAAACTGACTTGGTTCTACAAAGCAAAATTGAAACTTTAACAGAAAACAACCAATAACAAAAAATAGCCTCCAAAAAAATCATACACAAAAATCTGCATGTGACCAAGAATTAGCACAAATTAATATTCCATACATCACCATCCATCTACAGTAAGCCAAACATTTTCAAGGGTGAGTAAATATATAAAGATACCTCAATTCATTTTTTTCCTTTTCACAATGTACATGTCAGTTACCCTTAAACTATTAAGTCTATACCCCTATAAAGTTAACATCCATTAACATTAAGGAAAACAATACAAATACTTCATATCACTGGGGAAGGGGAAATCAAGTCAAGAAACACAACACTTACTGACTTATAAAACAAAAAGGAACACAGAGAAATAAAGTAAGTCCCCAACCTACCCCACCATTACACAAGTCTGTATGTAAATATTTAACTTCACATTGAAACAGGAACTGGCTCCTGTGTTACACAAGTAATGGCTGGAGCAGAGGCTCATGAAGAAACAGCCCTACAACAAGTCCGTTGGGCAACAAACCTAAACCCACATAAATGTGTAGATACAGTTAAATTATTGCTCTACAAATAAAACTGAAGTATAACTTGAAATTTCTCAGGTGTGAAGGAGCTCGCATATCACCGTGGAAACGTACTTAGTAGAATATATGCTACTAAATAACATGTGATAAGCCTAATGAAGTAAATCCCAAAGTGAAAATTGTGCAATAGCTCAAGTACAAAAATCTGTTTCGCAATAGCAACAACAATAACAAAGGAGAGCTCAAAAGAAAAACATTAGGTGGCAAGAGCTGCAAATCAGGTAAAGCTGCTGACTGCAACAGAGTGCTTCCAACAAAATTTGGGCAACACAAAGGGGCAAAGAGGAGCGAGAGCACACCCATTTTCATAGAAGCCTTTCATCAAGCCCACTCCCGGCTGCGCTCCCCTCACACAGCACACGGCTCCCTCATGGGGCACCCTCCTTCCACCCTAACACCGCACACTGCCTCGCACACCCCCTCTCCCCCACAGCCCCCCGCTCAGGCGCCCTCTCCCCTCACGCCATCAACTCCAACATCCGACCCCTCACAGCCTCCCGGCCCGGGCACCCCCGAGCCCACTCACACGGTGCTCCCCTCGAGCACAGGCCCAAAC
>VZTE01005662.1:275071-348937 GCA_013397775.1 Eulacestoma nigropectus | reverse complement strand
CCCCCTTGCACCGGGCGCTCCCCCGCCGCCCCTCACCGACCTCCCAGCGCTGCCATCCTGGGCCCCGCTCGGGCAGCGGCTCCGGGGGCGGCCCGGCAGGAAATGTCACCGCGCCGCTTCCCCCGCTCACCGCCGGCCGCGCACCCCAAAGCATCGGCCACGCCGATTGGTCGCTGCCCTCGCCGCCTGCCGGGATATGTAGTGCGGGCCGGCCGCCTCCGGCGCGCGGGGCGTGCCGGGAGCTGTAGTCCCTCCGGAGCGGGATGGCTGGGAGTTGTAGTTCTCGGGGAGAGGCGGGCTCTTCCGGCCGCGTAGCAACGAGGCGGCAGCGCCTCCGACCGAGCCGCCATTTTGGACCCTCTGGCAGGGCCGTGTGGGCAGCTCCCGCGCCTTGTACCGGAGTTTTGGATCCTGTTCCCTCCTCACCAGAGACACCCGGCAGATATGGCCTCTCCAGAGGAATAAACTACCCCCTCCACCCCCGGTTCCTGCAATTCTCCTGTCCACGCTGAGCTGTGGCTCCTGGGGCAACCCCCCCCAAGGGGAGCAGAGGTGTCACCCAGAGATGGCTGCCCAGCAGGCTGGGCACAGCTGCCACCACCATCACTGCTGAAAACAGGCAGAGAGGGACACAGAAATGCCTGCCAACGTCCTAATGCTGCAAGGATGTGGTGAGGGGCAGGGAAGCGTCAGAATGGGAGATCCATAGCTGTGCAAGGTTGAATTGAGCTTTAATGGAAACTAGTAATCAGATACTTGGCCAGCAAGCTTGTTATACACCAGGAATATTCTTAATTTTTCCAGGGTTGGTAACCCCAGCATGCTGTGGTCAGCCAGATCAGCCCTACCTGTCCCACAGAGCTGCCGAGTGACTGCAGCACACAAGTGACCATTTTGTTGCCCCTGACCCTTAATATCACAAAGCACGTTTCTCTCTCCATCCTGGATGTCAAGTGGACGATAGTCACCAGGTTTTCCAGTTTTCTGCAGCAATTAGCCACTGGTTTCATTCTTGGGAACCGAGTCATTATCAGGCATTTGCTGTGGAAGAAGTTTTGAGGTTTTTTTTCTTTGTGAAACGCAATTAACAAAAGAAGAATTAAATAACGGAAGCATTGCAAAATCGTGTATATTTTTTCTTGGTTTTACGCAAAACAGATTTAATACAGCTTCACAGCTTTTGCTGTCAAGTTTTGTTCAGAAGAAAAAGCAAACAAAACCAATTTGAATAACATTTTTTAATTAATTTCCCATTTACTCTCAGAAATAGTAGCCTGAGTACATGCCCACCAAAGCAGGTGAATTTAAAGGCAGTGCCACCCCACTGGTTTTACTTTTGCTTGCAAGGCACAGCCTTCCCCTCACTCAGCAATTATCAGTGAGGCTGTTCTGATGATAATGCTGCACAATGCAGGAGTGATGGAGACTCTGATGAAGGAGGTGTAAAAGAAAATAGAACTTCGCATCTGCAAATCGATTCTGCAGTTTTCCAATTTCCCCATTCAGCAATGGCACAGCCTGTGAAATTGTCCCTAGAAATATAAAACGAAGGGGTGGAGGATTCCTCTACTCTTACCCTTCAGCAAATGACATTGCCTGATACAGTTCATTTCCTTCGGTGTGGGCGCATAGGCCAGGCTGGATTAGTGTTAAAATGCAGAAACCAAATGTAGAATGTTTTTTAATACAGATCCCGCATTGAACTGGCACTTTTGGAGCATGAGCCTTTCTTGAAATAGCTTATCTTTGTATGGTTTTTGGTGAAGCAAGTAAATTGCCATACAAATAGGTTTAGATGTGCTTTAAAAGGCATCGATAGCAGCACTTTTGCTAAGGCTGAAGCCTTTCTCAAGTGGAATAACACCATCACCCTCTCCCTGCCCTGGAAACCTCCATTAGCACTCCCAGGACGTAGCACCATGTAGCATTCCCATGGAAGTCCAGGGATCTGGATTTTCACCCAGTTCTGCCTACTATTCCCTGGAACTCTGAAGGACAGAATGAGACGTGTTGCCTGTGCAAGCTGCTCTGAAAACCATGACAGTCACATACCATGTTAAAGCTTCATATAAATGGCATTTGCATTAGACACAAATATTTGAGCCTGTTCTTTCAGAAATTACAAGATGCTTAAAGAATTCCATCTCCCTTCTGCTGCATTATTTTCTCCTGTCATTGTTTTGTCTGTGAAGCAATGCAGGCCCATGAGTGTAGACGTGAAAAAATTGGATTCTTAGCTTCATGCTGCCACAAATTTCTTCATGCTGTTGATCAAATAACTTGATTTCATGAATTCTGGCTTCCCAGGAGACAATGGGGAGCTGGGAATAGATATATTAATGTAAATCCTTCTCTCTTAAAATATTTTTTGGTATGTATTTTAGTAATTTTTGGTACTTTTTTTTTTTTTTAGCTCTTCTGGCAGCAATGCACTGAAACCTATTTTGGAATTTTGCAAGAATTCAAATTCCTTGTTATTGAGAGACTGGGATGCTTTCACTTGTGCTTTAATTTCACACCTAATTTATCATTCCTGGAGACAGAGCTTGAAAACATACACTTGGTGGCAAAATTTTTCCATTTGATATTCCAAAGGTTCAAAATAAAAATGAAAGTATGTCAGCTGATAAGGAACACACAGTCCACGTCTGTCTTTTGTAAGTGATTAGAGACATTGGACTCCTTATAAAATCACAATTGGCACTGTGTGTTCTGGGATTCTTGCCTTCAGAATAAAAATGTCTTTGTCCCATTGGGCCCATATGAGCCCAAGAAAGAAAAGAGGAAAAGGAAGAAGCTTCAGGAGAAAGTGGACAAAATACAAATGTTTTCAGCTATTTGAGAACTTAGAAAATATCCATAAAAAGAGTTTGAGCAAACAATGAAGTTATTGAAAAGGTTTTCCGTTGTCATTGCACCCACAGAAGAAGTTCATTAGAAAACTGGTTCATCTGGTTGCCTTCAACATAGGGACAGAGAAAACGTCATATCTATGAAATGGTTGGTTTGGGTCACCTGGAAGGAACCTGCCCCAGTACTCCTGCTGCACAAGAGAGCGTGCACAGAGCACTTTTGGAACAGGCAGCTCTTGCTACACAGTACTAGGTGTGTAGGAAACTTCCCATGTTTTCTCCCATCAGCAAAATGAAGGTAAGAAATGCAACTGGACTAAAATTCAAAGAAAATATAACCAGGGTTTGTTCAACCAGCTTTAAAAGATAATGATTTTTAATTCACATGAATATTCCCATTTTCATTTTGGATAGCATGTTTACATTAAAGTTGTAGGAAGAAGTCACTGCAGCCTGTTTTCCTTCTTTTCTTCGCCCTTCTCTCTGTTTTTTTCACTGAAAAGAGGGCATGGTGAAAGGAAGGCACAGCCTATCCTCACACGTGCCATATAGCCCGAAAAGAGGAAACCAAGGGCTGCAGAAGCTCTTTAGTTTTTCATGACAGCATTACGAATGGTTGCATTTTTCATGACTCTTGAGTTTAAACAAACAAACATCCCACCAAAACAACCCCACAGTGATTTCCAGCAAAATTGTTTACCTATAAAATTTAAATACAAACTAGTGAAAAAAAAATAGTATTACTTGCTAACTCCCAAATATGTCTCAATTACTATTTACAGTTCTTCAGTTATTTGTACCAGTTAATTTGCACTGTGACACTGTGAGAAGTAATAGAGCTGATGCAGCTCCGAAAACCCCTCATATTTTAATTGGAAAAATCTTGATATTCACTGTGGAACAATCTAACCTTGAAAAACAATCTTTTACCAGGTTGTCTTTAATGCATAAAACACTGCTCATTTTCTGCAATTCTGTCACCAAGGGGCACATTAATTTAGTTGCACAATAATTTAATACATCGATCCATTGATTGAAGCAGAGAGGTTTTTGTTTAGTGGTTCCAAGAAATCACACATTTCTTGCAGAATCCGTAAAAAGACAGGTCTGGCTGCAGTTTAAGTAGGGGGAATTGCAGATCATTAGGGAAAGTTGCCCTTCAAAGCTGATCGATCCCGCCATACTGAGCACAGTGGGCATTACATCAGGAGAGAGGGCAGACTGGCAGGGGGCAATTAATGGGGCAGATATCAGAGCGCCTTCCCTGATTACCCCATGCCGGACAGTGGGTTTGACCGTGCTGAGCAAGGCTGGTAGGAACAAGAACCCTGATGAGATACGGCTCTGCTAATGTCAAGAAGTGCCACTTCCTCGCAGCAGGAGCAACTTTATTGAAACCATCTGTTGTTTTGGAAGACATGTGCATGCACACGCGTACTTCCTCCTCCCAAAGTCTTTAACCTTTCTCTTAAGGCTGACTGAAATCGCAGAGCTAATCCCTCCTTAATCTCAGAATGACAGGCTCTGCTGCAGTCAGCAAGTCCCAGCAGCTACTGCAAACTGGAGTAACTGGCACCATTTAGTTGACGTGACAGTGATGTATCCTGGAGCGGCCACTGCAGAACAAAATAGCCATTCTTCCACTGTCAAAATAAAGTTTGGCAGGAGTAGTGTGTGATTACCAGGAGCCTCAAAGAGAAGGCTGGGATACCTGCACAGAGACAAGAACTCGGTATTCAGCTGGATCTCACTGCTCTGTGCAACACAGGAAACAGGAAGAAGAGACTGAGTGAGTTTGGCCCCCCTGAAAACCTCATTTTTCAGCAGGTATAACCCAAAGCCATCTGAAAGGACACAGCCCTGTTCCAGTTTGTCAAGTCACTAATCACAGTTTTACGGTGATCCTTCCTTAAGACACCAGGACCCTTAAGCTTCTCGTGGCTGTGTTGGAAGTGAGCATCAGAGCCCAGGTTGCCAGCAGAAAATGTGGCACTACCAGAGCATCCTCTGAGACTGAATTACCTCCAGCCTCTTTGCAAGTAAAGTATGTTTGTTGGTATTACATGCCTATCTGTGCGCTTCTTATTTCTTATTCCTAAAAATGATGTTCAGCTTCCCAGCTCTTTGGAACAAACACTGCATACCAGACCTGGAATCTCCAAAATCTCTCTTGCCAGCAAACATGACCCATATCCCCCAGGCTTCTTGGTCACTCTGTAAAGCAAACCACACACAAATGTCAGATAACGCCCCATCCAGAGCAGGAAAAGGTGTGTTTCTGTCCTTGTCTCCATGATTTGAATAAGTGGTTCAATCTCATCTCCAAGCCGTTCTGTCTACAGCCTCTCTACTTCCAGACAGCTCAGATGAAACAGACCCTTGCAATGATGGAAGAGGTAAGAACAGAGAAGAGCAATGATGTCTTTCTGCCCCTTCTTTCTTCCATCCATTTTTGCTTCTACAAAAGCAAATTTTGCCTACATGTATGTCACTCTGAAACTCTGCAGCTTGCATGGACAAACCCATACCAGCCTCCACAGAAATATGTCACTGGTGGCCTGACCAGTGGCAACAGAGAGCTGGGACTTTAATGCACTACTGTAGATGTGAATTGATCTCACTGTGGTCAGAATGGGATTCAACTGTGGGAAAGGTGCAGCCACTTCCCAAAGAGCACAGATGGATAGAGGAAGGTGAGAGCAAAAACAAAGTGCCATTTCCGCCTGGAACAAGTCAAGCAAGTTAAGAGCAAACTGGTTTTCCTTCTCAGTTGTGGGAGCCAGTGAAGCCAAAGGGATCTTTTAGCAGAAAGTAAACTTGAATTACTCAACACCATCCTTTATCCCTGGGCTATTCTAAAGTCATCACTCAGAGCTGGTGTGTTTTTGAGTTCTTCTCTTCAGTAACTTTCCTTTTGCATTTTGAAGAACTTGAATATAAAACATGCAATCCCCAGAGCTGCAATAGGAAGGAATGTATCATTCCCCTTCATACTTTCAGCCTAAAGAAAACTGGAAGCTTAATACACTGGAGTTATTTTTATATCTCAGAAGTCCTGTAGCTTAAAAACAAACATCTCAGACCTCTAACTTTTAATAGCTATTTTTGAGTCAGTACTATCTGACAAGATGGGGCAGTGTGGTGTTACTCAGAATGCAGAAAGGTAACAACCACAAACAATCTTAACATCCTGGAGAAGGTAATGGGTAGTGTGGGTATTTTGGTAATAGAGCAAAGTCCCACATGTCAGCTTCCACGAGGGAGTAAGTTTAATACAGGACATTAGTTTATTTTTTAAAAATAATGAAATAATGGGTGTGTTACAGATACCCCAAGAGCTGCCCTTATTCGCTTGTCCCATCCAAATTCTGTTGCATAATTTATATTCTATGGACTATGATTATATTCAATTTGGAATATTTGACTGTAAAACTTCAGTTTACGTATTTCTGTTTATTGGCAATTTTTACTTTCTGTTTGTGGCTTTAGATCCTTTTCTCCTTGTGGTCAGTATCTTTATTATTGAATGGAGAGACACTGAGCTGAGGTCCAGAATAAATAAGATAACTGGAAGTCAGACAGTGGCTGGATTCCTAGAAATTATACACAAATACTGCATTAGAATATACAAAAAGGTAGATGACTGATTCTGAAATCTAAAGCAGGAAGATGGGTAATGGGGTTTTCCACCATGTGACCCCCATTCTCCCACAAATAAGGTCACACAGGTTTTGCTCACTAATTCTTTTCCTAGGTAAGACTGTGTCTAACTGCAGTCACTCAGCTTTAGCCTGACCCAAGGAGATTCCAGCAACAGTAGAGCTGTGATGGTGCCAGCCGGGATACAGACCTGCCACTCAATTTAGGCTCCTAACGCCTCAGTGACTAAGCTGCTCTTGGGTCCCTGGACTTGTCACAGCATACCTGGCTGCACTGTCCCCACACATCCTGCCACTGCACCTCTGAAGCACAGGAGACCTTCCAAACTGAATTCTTTTCAGTGTTTTCATTTCTCCTCTACAAGTCTGTCTTAATGATCCATGGGAGATAATTGCCAGTTTAAAAGGCCATTTGGAAAACTGCCTTTTTGAAAGTCCTGACATGGCACAGCTTTAAAGCCTGGAACTGTATTCCAAATACAGGAAGCCTTGAACTCTCTCTGGGCAGACCACTTTCATATCCTCTTGGATGGAACACTTTCATATCCTCTGAGCTTACGTATTTCATGGTAATAAGCTGTGGGATTTAACTGTGCTGAGACAACATGCCTGCTCCTTAACCTAGTAGAATAAAGAAGAGCTTTCCAAATAAAAATAGTTAAGATTAAAGGGTTCATATTATACTTAGACCTGGCAGGGCATTCACTTTTTGCTATTGAGTGGCAAGGGGAAGGCTGTCCAGGGTTTCAATTCTGATGTTTTAAAAATTACACCAAATACCATTACCTTGACTACTGAACATCCCTAGGGTGTTTTGATA
The DNA here is from genome assembly GCA_013397775.1 of Eulacestoma nigropectus. Taxonomy (NCBI): domain Eukaryota; kingdom Metazoa; phylum Chordata; class Aves; order Passeriformes; genus Eulacestoma; species Eulacestoma nigropectus. Next base: position 341,606 of record VZTE01005662.1, on the reverse strand, counting down.
AACTGACATATAAATTAGAGATTCATATACAGATATCTGTATTATCCTGCTGTAACATCACTTCATGTATTTAAACTTAATTATTTTGGTCTGCTATGCAAATTTAAGAGCAAACACTCAAGGCCACATTGGAATTGAAAAACAGGATTCTTATTTATTCATTTGCCCCAAGTCACACGCCAGGCAAGCACGGGACATACAATTCCCACAGGAAATCCGAGACAGTCACACTAGGGATCAGGAAAGCACTCACCCTGGAGGATCCATCACTGCTACATCTGCACTTTTTTTAAAGCCTGATTGTGCCTCCAAAAGTAAACCTGCTGATCAGCCAGAGAGCCAGTGTACAAACTGGTCTGGCTGGGCCAGCAAGGGCCCTGTGTTCCCATGGGCTCCTTGTGAAATCTTCAGGCCACTGCAGCAACTCCTCAGCAGGCTCAGCATTCCCTGCCCACACCTGGCTTGGGAATTGCTCCTCTCCCTGCTGGGAAATGACCTTTCTCTCCTGCTGCCCCAAACAAACAGGAAGGGAAAACTTGTCAGCCGCATAAGGAGCCCAGGAATTGAAGAGCAGGGAAAAAGGAAAGAATGTCTTAACTCGTTTTCAGATTTGTCATGCTTGCTTGTCATTGGCATGAAAAACTCCGAGTTTGGTTCTTTTTACTAATAGTAGCAATAGTACAAATGCTAAAAGGGAAAGTAATTTCATTGCCCTTTCCTTCTTGCAGAGACTGTTCTCATTTCAAGCATGCGCTGTGCAGGCAAGATCTCAGGGCAGTACCTCTTATTCACCACTCTTTTTACATTTCAAATTAAGGGAAATTAAAATTTTCCTCTATTTGCCAAAGATGACAATTGCACTTTGGGGACGTGGTAAGACAATTAAGTACCATTTTTAGCAGCCAGCATAGCCACTCAGCTAAAAGATTCAAATCTTTATAAATAAGGATTTTATAAATTCAGATCTCAATAAAGGTTCATCTTTTTATCATCAAAAAAATTTAAACTCAGTTCTGTCATAGTCAATATAAATGTCGCTTGGAGGCAAAGGGAATTCTGGGAGAAAATTCACTATGAGCCAGATACTTCTCCACAGAGTAGTGGAGATGAAACTTGGGACAGAACGTAATTCTTTCAGTGACTGAAATATCAACAGTTGGGAAAACAAAAGCATGTACTTGTTGAGGGGGGCTCCTGTCTGCCAATGGTAGTAGTTTTCTATGTCTTCCTGAATTTATAGGCAGACTATTGATCCTGGCATTGCAGCTTTTATATGAGGAGTAATGGACCAAAGCATGCACACATTAAACATAATATACATAATTTGGACATACATGTAATAGATTATGTATTGTACCTATTTTCCATGAAATATATAGGCCTGTCATTCAGCTAAACAGAAATAGACCTGGAATGAGATACAGTGTAAAGCATCTGTTTCAACTAATATATTAAACCCTTTACCTTCGAGCCAGGGGCCAGGCTCAGCTGCAGCCTCATTGTTCTCCTCTCGAGCTGAAATGTGGGATTAGTTCCACTCCCTGAATTCAATGCATAGCTAAGCTTACCTGATGTGACTTGAGGACAGCTCCTCAGCAGGGAGGTTTGAAACCTAATAGTGGAACAGGAACAGAGAAACTCCCCAGCGACTCCAGCGCAGCAGCGTGTGAAAGCTGGAGCTGTCACTCCAGCCGCATGTCGAGTGGGAGCTGTGGACTGGCTCCTGGCAGCCACACACGGCAGAGCAGGATGCAGCTCCAGGAGAAGAGGCTGGAACAGTATCAGTGAGGGAAGGAGGAGAAACTCAGTGCCAGCATTTTGGAAAATTAGCTTGATTGGAAAGTTCGAATTGCAGAGTTTGGGATTTAACACAGGAGTCTCTTCCAAAAGCCATTTGGTTTTTCAAGAGCATCACGGTTTTCTTTCTTAAATGTTACAGCATAGAGAGGAAAACAAAAGAATTAGCAATGGCAAAAAGGAGATGAGCCAACTCTGAGTGCCAGAGGAAGGTGTGAATGTCACACCACAGCACTCCACGCTCAACAGCTGTGGCCATGTCCTGATTCCTGCCACCTCATCCCCTGCCAGACCTTACCTGGTGTGTCAGATGAAAATTCAGGGTGAAAGAAAGAGCATGGAAAATAAAGGGAACACACAGACCAGTGGAGAGCAGAGATGCCTTGCAGAGACAGGGAATTTGTGTCCTGTAGCAGTGATCTCAGTCCACCCTCTCCTTCACCAAATCTGTCCACAGATCTCTGCGCATATCAACATTTCTCTGTGAAATCTGTCAGCACCACAGCCCAGATACTCTCCCCTTCAGTGACACGGTCCTGCCAGCAGGACTTGGCAGCTGCTGCTGCATGCTAGTGATTTTAGTTTGCTCAGACACAAAGGGCTGGTGCGGATCCACAGACAAAGGGGATGTGTCACCAGTTTAGTCAGTTCTGAGTCAGGAGCAGCTCCCAGACAAGAGGCCAGGGCAGTGGGCTGCCTGCTATCATCATCCCACCAGCCAGTGTATGGCAAACCCCCTGGTTACCTCTGCTGGCCTCTTTCCATGAGGAATACAGGATGGATGCTTAATGGCATCACTAATTCAAATTTTCACTTTTAATTTACACAAACAAACAAAAAAGCCAAAACACCAAAGACTGCTTTGCAGGACTCTAAGGTGGAAGCAAAGAAAACACACCCTAACCCTGAATTTGCCCAGGCTGGCATTTCCCCCCTCACTTTGCTCTGAGCCAGACCCTTGGCTTTTACCTCCATCCTGTTGATTTTGAGGCTGAGTATTTCTGAACTGCAGCTGTGCAGCTCAGCATCACTTCAGAACCTAACAGAGATTTGCTATTTTACAGCAGTGGAGCATCCTTAATCGAAGACAAAGCTCAGGAGAACTGCAGCATGTAATGAATGCAGTCCAATTTCCAACCAGCAATATTCATTTTGAGGCTAGGATCTTTCAGCCTCCCTGCACTGCCACACATTACCTGCCAAACCTTCCCACAACAACTTGTGGACTGGAACAATACCAGAAATGTTGATTAGAGTTAGTCAGTAAATAACATGGGATGAAAACAAATTAGGTAGTAAAAGGACCCTTGAGAAATTAGGAAAAAAACTCTATAGCCTTTCAACTTATTCATGATTTACCAGAAAGTTGTATAATGCAGCCGGCCTAAGAGCCAGCTAAAATACTTCTAAGACCAAAACATCCCAGTCTGAATGGTTATGGTACCTACGGAAAGCCTAGGGAAGCATTTAAAGTTAGTTAAAAAGAAAACTGATGCTCTCCCTTCCCCCATCCCAGACCTTTGATTAAAAAAAAAAAAAGAAGGCAACAAAAATGCTAATCTTCTGTGGTTAAGCAGAAAGGCTTAAGAAGTGGCTGACAAACAACATGAATTATTCAGGGACAAGGTTACTGCTATTCCATACACATTGCTCCAGAATGCCAGCGCAAAGCCACACAAGCACAATAATTTCTATGAGTGTTACAGTGATAAAACAGTTTCAAGTAACCTCCTTTAATTGCATCAACATCATATAGACTTTCTGGATCTTTAATGCTCCATAAAAGACTCTCTAAAAGTGAAGGGCCTGATCCCAGCCGAAATTGCACAAGTTTTATATGTTATGTGACTTCAGGAGGGCTAATAATCCACTGTTTTGAATGAGTATGGTTAGAAGCACTCCCATTCTTCCATCTGTTATTGTGAATCAGATTCAGAGTTTCCATGTTCCTAATCATTACCATCTTCCCTAGGTCCACAAGAAACCTTGTCCTGTTGCAGACTGCAGTCACATCTATATATATGGACATAGGTACATTTCTTTAGCAAGAAAAGGGGAGGAGGAGCAGCCAGCCGTGTTTTAGAGCTGAATGACCAGAGCAATTGCCCAGACCTCAAACCACAGGAGGGAACCTGTGCAATACGCTCACTGCTCGTGTTTGGGAGGAGGCATTAACAGCCTCCACAAACCTGCTCTTCGCCCAGCTCCCAACTCAGCAGCTTGGGATCCTGCTGAGAAGCACTGGGACACCTTTGTCTCCATTGTATCTTTGTGACTCACCTGCAGGTCTGTAAACACTTTGGCCTGCTGCACCACAGAGCTCATTAAGGAAACAAGTTGAGGTCTGGTTGGAGGAATCAGACTAAGAGACTTATTAACGAGCTTTTTTAAGCAGGCTGCACATGACCCAGCATCTCCAAAGCACAAAGCAGGGTCAAATCTGTGCATGTATCTCTGACCAAACACCCCAGAACCAAAGGCCAGTCAGAACTGTACTTGCAGTCCTACTAAGGAGCCCCTCAGCCCAGAAAGACCCTTTATTGCCATTCATATCTACACAGCTGTGATCAGACTCTCAAGGGAGACAACCTGGTGCTGGATGTCACAAGGAAGATCACCTGATGCTGCAACACGTCAGGTTGATGAGGAAGCCCATGTGGTTGCAAACAGCAATGCTGTTGGCTGCTCAGCTGTATGCAATGATTTGTCTTCTGTCAGTAGGTTTTGGAAGAGGATGGAAAGTAGAAAAACAGTCACAGAGAAGCCCAGTTACAAAAAAAAACAAAGGTAAAGCTTCCAATTAAACACATCGCAGTCAAGTTAAAATTATAGGTGACAATTACTGTAACTTGATTAGGCACAATAGCAAATTCACTTCCCTAAATCACTTTCACAACTCTCCTAGGAGGTCTGAAAGATGTAGTATATGAGGTTCATTTAATTTCTAATGTAGTAATTATCACTACTGAAAAAAAAATAACGGTGACAGACCCAGGAAATAAATTTAGCACTTGAGGTTTTAATAAAAATTTTATGTGCAACCCCGTTGCTTAGAAATTGTTTAATCAATCTTATCTGGTTCACAGACTTTCTGCTGAGCTTTGCTTCATGTTATTACAAGGCAATATGCTGCAGCACCTTCTCAGCATCCCAAGCTGCAAAGCCTCAACACTGCTGTATCCAAAGCCAGTGCAAGCTCCTCTTTCAGTTGTGAACACCCACAGTTGTGTTCATGTGCCACCAGTTGTTTTAAGGTTATAGAGCTGGTTGTAAGAGCTGGTAATCCCAGAGTAGGGTCCAGCCCGCTCTGCCTGGTGCTGGAAGGGCTCTCTGCTCTAGATGATAACAGGTATCTAGTGAGCTAAATCAGGTTTTCAAGATAGTAGCGTGTAGCAGACACTGCCAGTCCTGTCCTTATGTTCCATACTCTGATATAGCACCTTGAGAGGCATCCATGCCAGCCTCTCCTGGCTCCTCCAGGCTCATCCGATGGGCACACCTGGAGAGCAGTCCAGTGGTTTGCTCAGGGGTAGTGGAGACAGATAAAAGAAACTAAGCCTGCAGTCAAGGATTAGTAGAATTTCTGAGGTTTCCCCTACTGCAGAGGTTTTTCCTTAAAATTTGAATTTTCCCAAGCATCTGGGCACAGGTAAAGGGAATACTGAGCTCAGGTCTCCTGTCCTGCTAATTACAGGGTCACTGCCCTGCATAAATTAAGCTGTAATGGTTTGTTTCTGTTTGCAAACCAGGTCAGTGTGAGTAGCAGAGAAGTTAAAATGTAGTTATTAGTATCTAGGAGGAAAAACCCAGCAGGATTCCTGGACTATATGAGTATTTCTCTTATTTAACCTAAAAAAGTCCAGCTCCTCTGTTGAACCAAATGATTCTCACTGCTGAGCTGCTTAAAACTGTTTTAAAGTGTGCCAGTGTGAATTACTTAGCGCCACTTTAGTTGGGTTTTGGTACTATTCCGAAATCCGAGGAAGGAGCATGGTGCTTACTGGGCTTTCTCTATTTTTGTCCATCATTAAAAGGTCTTCCCTCAGCCAGTGGGATTTTGCTCTGTTCTTTCTCTTTGCTGGAACTGTCTGCCCCAACACACAGAACAATCAATCATGTAAGTTGGGTGAACAGTTTCCTGTTTGCAGTTAGTACAGTAATAATTTCTGTAGTGGCTAACAGGTAAATTGATAGCCCCTAGATCAATTTAAAAAATTCAATAAATATTTGGGCATCATCATAAACAAAATGCATTCAGGGCCCCATATTCCACTCCTGCAAAGGAGGTTTGTTAGGTGAGAGCATCTTAAAAAGACACAGCCTGTGGCCTCCTGGCCCAGCTTTTGGTCCTTTCCACAGTTTCAGTGCTGACGCCCCTGAGGGCCTGGCAGGCAGGAGTGGCAGTGCAGGATTGGTGCCAGGGCACAGTGGACAGGAGGCTCTAAAATGATTAAGCCAGAGTTTCATCTTCCAAAGCCTCATGAGACCAAGGGCCAAAGATGCAGGATGCCACAAATCCTCACTTACCCACTGGGAACTCCTCAGATGGTCAGTTAGCAGTCATTTTAACCAGGCACCCCAAAATCCCCATGACCTTCGAAAATCCTGGTCTTTGCTTTCACTTGTCAGTGCAGCATTAAAGCCATGACAAAATGATTAATTAAAGCACACTTGAAGATAGAAATTCTCTTTCTTGGCTTTCTCAGTTGGCCTCTGTGTGTCATTTTGACACACTAAGTGACTACAGCATGTAGATACTCGGTGCAATTTTATTTTGACGGCCTGTATGGGAGCTGATTGAGCCCCGCTGAAGGAAAGAACAGAGGGAAGCTGTCCTCGAAAAAGCTGGGATGCAGAGAAACATTCGCCGGTGTCTTCACCCAGAGCTGGATCCGAAGGCCACTGCTGCCATCTGGTGTCACTGTCACCGATGAGGCAAGCTGGGACATCGCAGGCAGAAGAAGTTGATGGATAAATGAGAGGAGACTTGATCCCAAACACTGGAGAAGGACAAAGGCTTCCCTGGCAAAGGAGGGCTCTGCACATCCGAGCTGCCTCTCATCCATCTCAAAGGAACCAGTTTGTGTGCTTGAAGATAACAGGAGACACAAGAAAGAAGGGAAATTGGTTACAAGACTTTTTGCTGAGAGGAGACACAGCCTGGCAGTGTGTTATGGATCAGCAGCTCTGGACATCCTGCTCCAGAAAAGCCACCGAGAAATGCTCATGAAAGCCGGAGGTTTGCAAAGCTACAGAGCAGAGCAGGAAGTTCAGGTCTTTGGGAACTCTAACTGGAGCTGTGTGGCGAGGAGGAGGCAATGTCTCTGTCATGAGTCCAAAATCTTCCAAGCCTTGGCCTAATAAGTTTTACATATGAAGGCACCGTTCTCTTAAGGCTAAAATGCATCCTCACATTTCCCAGAGAATGGTATTAATTATGCCACCCACCTCATTAGATGGGGTTATGGCTCCAGTGTTTTTAAGTAGGAGTAATGGTGCATGTCAGTAAAAACCTGTCCCGGTTTGATGCCTGAAGTGGCCACCTAAAACACAGAGACTAGACAGGAATAAGGGAATAAAGGTAGGGATTTATTTGAAGGGCCTTCAAAGGTACCCCCTGGGGAGTCCAGAGGCTACACCCAAGATGGACCCCAAGTCACGAGATCTTCACACTTTTGTAAGTTTGGTTCATTTGCATGTCAGGGTTAATTCTCCAATTAAAACTTCAGTTAATGATGTAACTACTCCAAGTTTACCCCCCCCCGATCCCCCCAGATGTTCGTTTACACATTTTGGGCCTAGGACAGTCTGGGTGTCCTTGAAGAACAAGCTTGGAGAGGCTACAAGAAACTTCAGAGCTACACACTAGGCAATGCAGGATTTGAAAAATATGAAAGTTAAAACCCAAGGCATCAGATTTGAGACAAACTGGGAGGAAACATCCTGAGATTAATGTCCTCTAACTGAAGGCAGGTTTTAGCAGCCCCTCCCCCACCAGGTTTGGAAAGAAATTTCTTGGAGGAAAGTGAAAAAAAGCTGTTTATTTAACAAGCAAAGTGCACGCAGGCACGAAATGAATAATGTTAAATAATAAAACCTCTTGCTCCGGAGAAAACCTGAGTCCTTTCTGTAGGTGTGGCTCTCTCCTCTCCGGAGCTGGGTTGTGGTGTGGGGCCTCCCAGCGATGGTGTTCCCGACCGGAGCTGAACAGTTCCAGGAGGAAAAAGAAGAAGTCACAGTCCCAGGAAAACTCCTTGCTTCAGCTAACAAACAAGAAGCTAGCTAAAAAGCAAGAGAGAGCCGAGAGCTGGGGAGAGAAACCGAGGGAGTTATGTGTGTTTTTGAACACAGGCCACAGAAAGAATTCCATCCCCTGCTGCCCCCATCTCTCAGACCCAGCTTAAAGGCACAGAAAAGCACAGGATTCGTGTCTAGGCATTAAGCAGGTGGTAGGGGATACAGCATCATAAAGTCACCCCAATACAAATCCCCAAGGGGGATGGGTTTCAAAACTCATCAAGAGGCAAGGCCCCCCAGAGTGGCTCTAGGTTTGGACAGGTGAACATTAATCATAACCTGGGTTTTGCTCCTCAAATCTCATCAGGGTTTGTCAGCCCTATAGCCACAGACACATCTCTGCACATGCATACAGAAAAATAAAGGGATACAGCAGCAGTGGTTTAATCCTACAAGGATTTAGATGTGGACTTGACTTTACACACTATGAAGAGCTCCAAAAAAGTTGCAGGAGGGTGATAAATGGGGATCGGGTTGTTGGCCACAGGAGGAACTGTGTTCAATTCCCTGGTTTGGCAGAAATCTCCTGTGTTGTTTTAAGCAAATCATGTAGGTTCAGCACCTCAAAGCCTCATGGGAGTCATCCTTTTACATCCCTGGAGACTTAACTTGAGAGCCACAGCTGTAAAATGAAATTCCCCTGGCTTTCAAAGGTGCCCTGATGCTAAATCTCATCATGAGACTTGGGTGCAAAGCTAATGGGGAAAGAGGGGCTGTTAGTCAAGAGCCCTTGGGGGAGATTGGAAAGGCAAACAGCCTGGATAGCCTGGTGTAGCCTAATTAAACCATGAAACTGCTTTGAGAAAAGAAGAAAATATCTTTTAGGAGAGTCTGTGTGGATAGAAAAGGGATTTTGGGATCATTCCCTAGCTAGTGTCTGCATCCTCCCCAGTCTCGGTGCAGCCAGTTCCCTGCAGCATCTCCCACTCAGGAGCCCAAGATCCCAGTGCTGGGGCAGGATGGGACCAGGAGCCCTCACCCCTCTGCTGTGCTCCCTGAGCTCTGAGTGAGCTCCAGGTTCCCCAGGCTCTCTTGGATACAGCAGAGCCAAAGAATGCCGAGAAATACATACAAAATTGTCCCAAACCCTCCTTTTGCTGCAATTCCTGTTCTTCAGGCACTGTCCCATTAAAAAAAAAAGATCCACAAGTTAAGCATGAAATAAAACCAGCAGTAAGGGAATAGTAATTATTTGATCAGCTCCCAGGGTATCAAACGGCAGTAAATTGAGCTTCAGTTTAAAAGGCAGACAATTTTCAATGTCATACCACGGCATTTTTCAAAGCTAATTTAACTATTCCATTAAAAAATGAAAACATATTCAAATTAAAACACCCATAAGATATGAAAGGGGGGAAAAAAGCCTTGTTGGAGAGAGCACATGAAATGCATGAGTAATTTCCCATCAGGCTACAGTTCCCTTAACTGACCATGACAGTCAAAGATGAAATAGAAATTTCTATATCAAACAGGAACACAAAGGAGAGCTGACCTTTGATCAAATGTCTGTTTGTAGTTTTGACAAGGAAATTTGCATTAAAATAATTTATGCTGGACACTTACAGGAGAAGTTAACTCCCAGCATGTAAAGGAAGAGAGAGGTCAAACCATCCTTAAACAGCCTGTCAGATGAAAGCCACACTCTCCCAGCTGCAGAGCTATGTGAAGTTTCCAGCCATTCAGGGTCTTTTTCTAAAATCCCAATGCTGCGGGTTTTGTGATGCAATTTTTCAAAGTGCTGTTTATTCAGGGGTGGGAAAAGCCTGTTTCAGGCAAACAAAGGCTTTCTCACACAAAGAAAACCCACTTTTAGCGTAGCAGCAGAAGGCATATAAAAAAATCAAAAAGCACCAATTAATTACTATATTTAAGCTGTAGGCTTAGCTAATCTTCCTTGTCTTCCAGCAAGAAAAAGAAATTTAAATAAAAAGAAAGCAAGCTGAGAAGGGAGATGTGGATCTGTTTGGACCCAGAGCGCTTCTTTGCCAGTGAGCTGCAGAGGGGTGAGTGCTGCCCCTTCCTGAAAGCAAATGTGAGTCCCCAGCTTACAGCTCAACTCTGCTGTGAGGTGCAGGTGTTGAAAAATGTAGCTGAGAAATAGCAGTTGAATGAGGTATTTTGAGATGGTTACATAAATAAGAGGAATTTGTAGAAATCTATAAGAATAGAGAGATGCTTGGCTTGTCTGGAAAATTACTACTGCTGCTGCTGCTGCTGCTTATTTGAATTCTTACGACAGCTGCACAATAACAACCATTTTCATACAGGTTTTTACAGAATGTCCTACACTGTGCAGCTAAGAGATTTAACAGATTCCTTCAGGGAATGATGCCCTGCCAAATACATGTGATAACCTCTTGGATTTTCTCCTTTTTTCCTAATACTTATTTAATATTTCCAAGGTTGCCCAGTTTCCTCACAGGCATCATTTTGCGGCCCTCAATTTTACCCCTAATTTTTCCCCGGTAAGGACTGCAGGACTGAGATGGATTTTTGGATGCTTCCAGGTCTCCTTTGTCCCTATACTGTGGTTTATTATTGCAATAATAACTCACAATCACAGATGCTTTTAGTTTGCTAAACATACCACAGAACATCTCCTGCATGTCCCCAAAGGGTTGGTTCTGCCTCTTTTGTTGCCTTTTAACTGTAAGTTGTGCCCTGTCGTTGCTTCCCAGCTGGAATATTTTCCCAGGGAAGGTGTTCAGAGGCCGCTGGTTCCCAGCCGGCTGCGAGCTGCCTGGGTCTGGCCAGGAGAGGTCAGTGAACACTCACACACAGAGCCCACGGTCTGCAAACCTGCAGTGAAACTGCTGCATCCCATGAAAATGAGCGTTTGGCTGGGGCTGCCAGCAATGGAGGTGAAAATCTCATCCCAGGCCTCTGGGTGCCAGGTGCTCATGGCGACAAAAGCACTCAACGTTTTGGGAATGCTTTAGTTGCAGGCGAGATGTCTTAAACTGATGTTTTCCATGGGACAGTCTCTCTGCTTCCCTCTCTACCTCCCAGTTAATTGACCTGCAAGAGCTCCAACGTCCAAGCAGACGGGTAATGGTGACAGTGGCCTTTGTGCCAAGGGAGATGTGGTGACACCAGGGGATTGCCCTCTGGAGCAGGGTGGGAGTGGGAAGAGAAACTGAGCTGGAATTTTACAGCAACAGCTAAGTAACTCTGCTGCATCTGTTCCTTGAGAGTCACTGCTTTCATTCCTGTTCTATTAATTTTATAGATTTTGAGAACTCTCCATGAACCCAAAATGTCTGTTTCCTGAACCTATTGTGGTGTGCTGCTTATTTCAAATATTCACACACTTGGTGTTTCCTCTCACTGTGGTTTGAGATTTAATTAGAGATTTCTTCTATTTCTTAGTAAAAAAGTCCTTCAAAATTACGGTATTAATAAACTTCACTTTGAATCAAGCATCTGTAACGCTGTCAACATAGGTCCTTCCTTCTATCATGAGGCCCTTTAAAGGATAGGGTTACAAATATCATGTTGACCCTTTAACGTATTTAGGTAATAGATAGTAGATACATGCTGATAACAGGCACACACACTTGTCCCGGAGACTGCCGGGATATTAAATTAGTGTTTCGGAAGTGGAGTGAAATGCTTCTGCTGGGAACAGGTGCACAGCTCAAATGCTGTGGCATTTAGGTCAGGAGAGAAAATCTTCTGGTAAAGCTTACGGACAATTTACAGCACCCACAAAGAGGGAAGTTGGGACTCATGGCTGAATTAAAATTAATTAAATCTCAGAGGGCAGGATCAGGGCTGTGATCCCCAAGAGCAGCACAAGCAGATTTGCCTTCACCACCCTCTTTCTGCTGCTTGCTTAGTGCTCAGAAGGAAAGACTTCAGCTGAGCAACTTGAGCTGCTTTTCCTGCTGCTGGAAATTAGAGCATCTCATTTCAAGCAGATATTATCCGACTTCATTTGAGCTATACCATTTCATGCCAGCGATGAATCTTGTTCTCTAACTCCAGCTACCAGAGCTGCCATACAATAAGGAGATTCTTGCCCTAGTCCACCTGCTTCTTTACCCCAGGGCAGGAATTTTCATTCTGTGGTGCCTCCATAGGGACCCCAGGGATGGTGTGAATGGTGCCTGGAGAAAAAATAGCCCATATTCAATCAAGGGAGAGCCTTCCAGAAACCCCAGGACCAAATCTGTGGTCACTGGAGATCACCTTTTATGAGTGTGGAAGAGTCTCCACATGCTCCCTGAGGTCTGAGTATGCACAAGGAAGGAAGGAAGCCACATCCCAAGCTTCCTAAATTGTTGCAGCTGATTTCCTACCATAAATAGTGAGTGGAACTTATGGGTGAGAAATTAGCACAGTGCTTGGAAAGCAAAGTCCAAGTTTAATGGCTACTGCTTGTCCACAGTAAATGTTTTCCAGCCAAGCTCCTGAGTGTGAGCTAAAAGAAGCCAAAAATGGCTTATGAGTTATTACTTGCTGGCCTCTGTGGCACAAGATCTTGGTGTTGCAGGAAAGCAAAACCATCTGGAGCAGAAGGCTGGGAATGGTGACGCTACCCGAGGCTAGGGCAGCTCTCTGCAACAAACCATATCAAGCCATAGAAGAACGATGTGCTCTGCTTAAAAAAACAACAACTAAACAAAATAAAAATAAAAAGTAAACCCACAGAAAAAGCAGCAGCTTTTTCACTTCATTTGCACTGAAGAAGCAATGCACCAAGCTATGCTTAGGACATGTAGCCAAGTGTTTCGTCTTAGTAGGTCAATGGAGTTGGAACAGGCTTTGCCTGCAGTGCTCTGGGGACAGCGAGAGATGTCACAAGCAGGAGTGGGTGGTGGCTATTGTGGCCAGCAGTCACCCCTGCTGGAGGTTCCTTCACAGGATGAGCAGGTGCCGTGGGCTGAGCACAGCCAGCCTGTCTCTGTTACAGCAGCTCTGCAGCAGCTCAGAGCAGGTTATTTTAGGGGTGAGCTGATCTGGCTTTCAATGTCCAAATATTTCACTCTAGAGAGGTGCTGTCTACTCTTCCCCTGTGCCCTCTGTGTTCTTCATGGTTTGATTTGCAACCCAAAGCCACAGAAGCTGTGAGTGAGGACAGAGGGGTCTGTTCATCTGATTTCAAGTGCAGCCTTCCGCCCCCATAAAGGCACATCATAAATCCCTCCAGCACTGAGAAGAAGCAAATGAAGGTCACAGGAGGTGGAAGGAAGCGGGTGGCCTTCTGTCCTGGCCACCCATCCCTTCTTCACCACCATGACAGTGACAGCAAAGCCAAGGCAGTGTCAGAGTTGCTTTCATGTCCTGCCAGCACAGTGCCCCCAGCCCCAGCTCCCTCCAGAGAAGGGGTGGTGGGTTGAGGAGTCCTTCCCACTCTGGCACCATTCCGGGAGGCAGGACTGGGGCTCAGCACCCCTTGGCAGGGCTGTGAACCTACTGGTGTGGCTTGTCCCCACTTCATCCCCTCTTGTGACCACTGATAGCATTTTATTTTCCTCCCCTGGATAGTCCTTGGCTATATCAGCTCTTTTCCTTGCATGATTAGGAAGGTGATCAGAGGCTATATAACATAGAAAAGGTGCCAAATCACATAGAAAAATAAAAGACTTCCAGCACACGCCCTCATAAGCACTGGTTGGGAAGAGCCTCATTAACCAGAAAACATTCAAGGACACACTTAAGCCCCACTGACACCTGTGTTCTCCTGCAGAGAGGCCACGATCCCAGAGTGAAAGGTGGAAAGCTATCATCTGGTCCCTGGATGGTGTCTCCAGCAGGGTGTTTTGGTTCCATTTCACTGTTACCTCATTGCTACCAAATCAAACTGAGCTCAAACAACCCTCGGTCTGTCATCCTGCTGGTGTTCCCTGCAAATGTCCTGTTTAGAGCCTGGTGAGCAGTGACAGGCATTGTACAGGTCAGCTGCAACAGAGGGAAAGCATCAAAAACCAAAGCAGATGGGATTGGTGAGGAAAACTGGCACGTTCCTTGTGCTGTGTGTGAAGTAGGTTCACCTGAAGGAATGCAGAAAGCTCAACCCCTGCCAGAGGAATAATCTGGTAAACTTCTTAATGAATATTTCTGCAACACGAAGTCTCTTTGTGGATTTAAATTAATCTAAAGCACATTCATTAATTCATAGCTAGGAATTGAATTACATTTTGTTGCTGACCTCCATGTTGTTTGTCTGTAACTAGATTTCCCCTTTAAGGCAGCAGCACTATTTAATCATAATGCCAACCTTTGGATCTACTTCAGCAGCAATTACCCTGAGCTTTGACTTTTTTATAATTTATGTTTCAGAACACATCATAAATAACTCTTTCTTCTCCTTTCAGTATGACTGTGTGAATGTGCACAAACCCATGGAAATATGAATCACAACCTATTTATCTCATTCAGGCTGTGTGAGTGAATGCTGCTGCCCTGGCCACATGTCCCTGCCCCATGGTGACATTTTTGTGTTCCTGTGGTGTGAGATGAGAGCTGTGTGTGCTTATCATGGAGCTCCATCAGCAATACCACCAGGCAGAGGGTCCTGAAAGTGCCATAAGATAGACCAAAACCCCTCGCTTAGATACAGAAGAAAGATGAATTCAGTGCAGATGCCAGTTAGGAAGAGCCTAAGAACAAAATCTGAAAGCCAGCAGTATGAGATTCCCAACAACCCTGATAAAATTAACCCCAAATCATCAAAAATCCCACGAGATTTCTGCTGCTTTGGATCTGGTAGCTACAGAGCTGCAATTAGCAGGAGAGGTAACTCGTGCTAGAGCAAACCTGGTGGCAATGGGCACATTTAAATGCCGTGTATATGCACCCACAAGGGAGTGTTAATCCTGATCCTGCTGACTGACACTCCAACTGTTGTGGCAACACCCTCCGAATGCACAGGAGGGTTTGCAGGCCTGTGTTCATGAGGGAAAATAACAGTGAAGGTGCAGCACAAGCTCTGTCACGCTGTGCTTTTCCAGCTTCTGTCAGTAAAGTGTAGGATTTTAAATGTGTCTGTCAGGACTGGCAGGCAGGGGGGGAAAAGCTGCAGAAATCTTCAGTGTGTAATGACCAGAGTTGGGTCTTCACAGAAGAAGTGGGTTTTTACTGTCCTTTAGTTTGTTCTGAATGAGTTTCACCCAAGAGGATGGCAGATTGCAAAAATCATTATGCATTGATTTTTTTTTTTTTCATTTTTATTCTATTGTGAAGATGAGACTACAAAGTGCTTCTGCAGGAGTCCAATGTAGCCTTGCAATTAAATTCAAGTTGCTTTCATGAAGAATGACAGCCCAGTGATGGGAAGAAACCTGCAAAAACAATGCCTAAGACTGTCAAAGCAATCAAGTAAGATCTGTTGACTTCTGCTCATGAACAGAACTTCAGGCATCTCCCAAAACCTCCTTAATCTCAACAAACGCACAATAAACCTGCATGATGAAGGCACAGCTTTCAGGAATCCAGGAAAAAAGCATGGCTTCTCAAATCCCAAAATGTTGTTTCACAGAAATGTTTGTCACATACCAGAGGTTGGGTACAAACCCTGCCTTTTGGCTACCCTGGGGCTGGTGCGTCCCAGATGAGGCAGCCCAGCCCAAAGGGGGACCTGAAACCCCAAACATCTAAGCCGTAAATTTAGATCTTTTTAAAGGATGGGAAATTCCCATAAGTCTTTGATGTTGCTCAGCCTGCACAAGGGAGGACCTGAAATGTGGGGCCTTGAGAACATCAAGATGCCTCTTGTCTTTACAGCGATTTTTCAAGGCAGTTGCTGTCCATCATCTGTTTTTCCACATTGACCAGGTGGGCACAAAACCAAGGTCCCTGGCAGCAGCTGTGATTGTGACCAGCTTGTGTTGCAAAAGAGCTCCTGCCATCACCGTCTGGCCTCTCCCATCACTGGGAGAACTCAGCCAGTGGCTTCTGTATCAAGTTCAGCATTGTGCATCTGGCTGGTGGGTCAGGAGCCCATCCTGAAGGTTCCAAGTGGGAGAGACATTACTAATGCTCATCCGTTCAAAGTAAAATTCCTGTTCAAGTCAAGTTTCTGCTTCTCAGCTTCAACAAGGCTCCATCACCCTGTCAGGAGTTCCTGCGAGAGGTGCCTTTTCTGGCCACAAGTCACTCAGTGGCTGATACAGCTGCACAATCTTCTGCCACTTTTCACTGTCTCTCAATAAAAAGCCTTTGAGGTAACAACCTCTGTTTTTTCTATCTGATTATTCTTCATTGGGATGCTTATAAGTGAAGTGCCATCCAGAGACAGTGGCCATGGCCCATAAATTTAATTACTAACCTTTAATTCATAGGTGGCAGAAACAGTTCTTCAAGCATCTGAGTTAATCAGGCTTTGCTGACAGTGGCAATCAATTGTTCAGCGGCCTGCTTTTTGCTTAATTACTGTTGGACTACACTGCATTTTCAAAATGTCAAGAATCCTCTTTTAGAAATGCAATAAATCATTTCCATGTGGTGTGCCAGGCTGGGGTAGGAGACTATTATTCTCTCACACCTGACCTTGGTTACAAGGAACAGAAATTGATCATTTACTGTACCAGTGAAATATCATTTAAGGAAAAATTAGTTTTAACTAAGAACTTCAGCTCACTAAAAGGAAAGAGAGTTGCTTTCTGGCCAAGGAAGATGCTGGCAGGGGGATGTGGCTCTGTTAAAACTCTTCTGTTAATGAGGCACCATCTACACTGGGAGTCAATATCAGAGTATCAGTTTCAGCAGGAATCCACAAAGCAGTTGTGCCCAGGTTTTCACTGTGTCCCAGGAAGAAACCCAGATTCCTCTTCTTCTGGTATCAGGCCAGGATATTTGTGTCAACCAAAGAGTTATCCAGTCCTCTAAGTTTCAGAAAGGATGTTCCAGTGGAGGCAATTTAGTCAGTTTGAACTTGTTGAAGACAAAAAAACTTGACTGTTGGGATTGCATTAATTAGAAAAATTAAGGCACTTCTCAGAATACATCTCTGGGGCCCAGCCCCACCTGGGACATCTCCCTGCTGGCACCCAGGTTGGCTCATGAACTCTGTGGGTGTGGGTGGAGGGACCATGAGATGGAGCTGTGGCCTTCACAGCGAGGACCTGAGACAGGCAGAGAAGAGGCATCTTGCCAGAGCTCAGCTCTGCTCAGCACCTCAACTGGCCCCAGTTCTGCCCTAAGGGCCTGTGCCAAGGGTCCATTCCCATCGGTCTCCATCTCTAAGAAGTAGTGAGCAATTTCTAATTGTGTGTATTTACATCAACTAACACAGAAGAAACCTGCTCCCCACTAAGTCCCCAGAAACCAATGGGGTAGAAGTAATAAATGACACCTTCCTGGCTCAGAAATTGGAGGCATTTTCAGCAGCAAGATTGTGCTCAAGTATGTTGAGAGCAGTACATGGGTTGTGGCTGGTGTCAGCCAAGATGATATGAAGATAAAAGATCCTCTGAGAATTCTGCCAGAAATAAGAAGGAAGAGGCTGTGTGGAATCATATGGATCAAATTTCCTTATTCATTGTCTTTAATAGAAAAACTTTTCACCTGCTCCCAAGGGTATCAGTGAAAATTTTCTTCAAACCAGAGGTAGGATGAGTTTTTTGGCTTTCTTTTTTCATTAAACATACAGGCATCCAGAAAAGACAAACCTTTTTTCCCTTCTGGAAAGCAGAGCTGATTAGAGCCAGAAGCCAACAGCAAACAAACTGCAATCAAGAAATGAAAATGAAGCAATAAAATGTTCAGCACTTGCAAGACAATAAAAAACATTTCTTAGAGGAAGAAATAAAAGGAAGGAAGATACAAAAGAAGTCTCTAACCTAAACTAACATTGCTATTTTCTGAATTCAAAGCAGATTTAATTTTTCTCCCTACTTATGCCAATGGCACCTGTCTCACCAGGAGTGTGACTGAGCATCATCACCTGTTGGCTGAAATGTGGTGCTCTGGTGGCAGCAGAGTGTGACAGGTTGTAAAGGAGCTTCCCAGCATGAATGTGCCACAAGTTTGGAGGGATTCTTGCCACTAGGCTGAGGACATGAGGCACCACTGGGAGAGGACATCCTTTCAGAGCCACATTATCTTTGCTCTTCCTGTGATTCCCATTCCAGATCTTCCTGTGATTCCAGGGGGAAATCCCAGTGTCTAATGGGCTTTTCTCTGTGTCTCACCTCTCCACAGTGGCCTAGTTCCTCCTCACCACTGGCCACCATGGCCACCACCAATGCAGCTCCTCCAGGGAGAAGGGCTACCACAGCCACCCCGTGCCCAGGGTGCTGGCAGAGCTTAAGGGTTTATGTCCATCTGTCTGTGCCGTCAGCTCAGACCAGAGCTTTGCTCTCCGTTTTTCTCGTTATTTAACATTCCCAGCTTAGTCCAAAAGGCAGCAGCACTAGAGGGCACTGCCTGCACGTGTGAGAAAAGGGGACACATCTCCAGCCATCTCCTAGGACACCCAATTTTGGCTGTTTGTTGGCACCTTCCCTTCTCACCTGTGCCCTTTCTCTAGGGAAAAACATGGAGCCAGCTGGGGCCATTAATTTTCTTGGCTGCAGATGAAGCTGGCAGCACAAGATGGTGTACAAGATCACTCCCAACAAACAGATTTGGGAAAGCCAAAGTGAGACATTATCAGGCAAGTTTGTTCCAGGCCCAAAGCAGGCTGTGAAACAGCTGCACACACATTTAGGCCAAAAGATAAAGTCATGCTGGGGAGTGTCCAGGAGCACAGGGAAGGCAGAGCCTCACAGAGCCCCTTCCTGGGGTGTCCAGCTGTGCTGGGGGGAATCTCACTGCTGCATCTCTGCTCCAAACCCCTCCTGTGGACAGAAATTCCCTTCTGGATCCAGCCACACTGGTAAAAACAGCTCATCCTCCTGCAGCAGCAGAAAAAGACTCAAGTCTAGAGAAAGCTGCTAGTTCAGATTAACCCAAAGTGCGTGAGCTAAAGCTTTCAAGCAGAGTCGAGCTCTGCGGGGCTGGCCTGGGTTGCAGGGAGCTTCTATCAGCCCAGGTGACAGGGGAGTTGAACCCCTTCTGTTGCCAAAAGCATCTCACTGAGCCCAGAAGGAGCCAGGCTCTGCTGCCAGCACATGTCACAAGTTAAGAGTCCTCAGCAGCATGGCTGGTGCTTTGGTCCCTCTTTCTCCGTGCAGTGTCCAGCCTCACCTTGCCCCACAGATCCTCACAGACTCCCTTTATGTCACTGTCCACACCAAAAAGCCAGGCCTGGACAGTCTGCCATGTTAGATGAGGTCCAGACAGAGCCAAACTCCTCCCATCTTTCCTCTGGGGCCCTGTGCAGCTGAATTGACACTCCCGTGACTGATTTCTTCCAGCCTGAACTATTTCCCTTGATGATCTGCCCTAATGGAAAAACAGCTTTTCCACCTTTCAAATGAAAGCAAGATAAAAAATGCCTTCCTGGTTCAAAAAGCACGTGGAACTGCTGCCAAAGAATATGCATGTTAATAACATATCCTTTGTATGAGAAGACAGTGCTGAAATTTCAAGTGATCTCTCCAGAATACAAGCAATACCCAGAGAATGGCAAGGAGATTAAAATAATCCTTGGGATGCCTTTCAGTTTTCATGGCTTTTGTCAAATAAATAAATAAGTACAAATTAGCAGTATATTACAGTCTACTGAAAGCTGGTGTTTTCACCCCGAAGGATTCCTCTCTGCAGTTAATAAAAACTACTTGTACAGACAGCAGGTCCCTGAGGCTAAGGTGTTATTTCTAAAATAAATTGCTTATTTGAAATAATCATAGGGAAATCATTGTGTTTGGGAAGTTTGAAGACTTTTCTAATTAATCTGGGAGCGTAAGTGGAAGGCACAGATTCCCTTGTCAGAACAGGGTTTCTCCAAGTGCTCACAGTGTGAAACTGAGCCTGCAGCCCTGAGGAGTTTGGGGACTTGTTCCAGAGGAGAACGACTTGGTGATGCTGTTAAGACACTTTTTTCACCAACCAGGTGAAAATCAACCCAGGATCTGGGAATGCAGCACCTCAGCCACCTCCATGACAGAAGATATTTCTGTAGAGAGGGACAAATCTGCCTTCTCTGGGGGAATGCCTGGGCTTTGCTGCAGAGGGGCATGTTTCCTTTTCCCACAGAGGGAAATGATGCTGCCTTGACACCCCCTGAGCATTCCTTGGCTGGAGCTGCAGGGCCCAGAGCAGCTTCAGAAATCTTCATGAGCTTCACGACAATTTTTTCTTTTTCCTGGTTAGAGAAAAGAAAAAGAGACACTGGCATTCCCAGGACAGGGAGGTGACATCCTCACTCAGGAAAGTCATCTCCTGTTCTTTGTGGGAGTCCTTTCCACATCCTGGCACTTCCCTGTAGAGCTCTCCCATGGAATTTGCAGCCCAGGGCCCAGCTCAGCCCTGTAGAAGATCCCTGGGGCTGTGGCACTTCCATAGGGCGCCACACTACACATCTAGATGAATCCTGCGGCCCCTCCAGGACAGGGCTGTCCCTTAAAGATACAATCCAAAGGCCCAGGATGTCTTTTGGGCTTTGATTTGTTGAAAGGAGAATATTCTGTGTTAATTAAAAATAAGAGTGGTCATCTGTGGTGAAACTGCCATGAGATATCCCTTGCTGCTGGAGGAAGCCATGGGCAGATTCAGAGATCAGAGAAGTCCACACAGGAAGATAACACCCTCCTTTTGGCCTGGAAATGCTCAGGTGCCTGTGAGTGACCAAACGTCCAGCCCCTTGACTGCTGGGCTGAGGCTGCCTCAGGGATTTTGGCCTCAGGGAGATTAGCTCACCGGAACGCATGGCTACCGAGGAGCAAACACAGCTATGACGTACGAGACATATAGGCTGTGCCTGGAGATCCTCTGTGTTCCCACACAGCTCCGGTAGGTACAGGTCCGTCTTGGCAGGACCTACTCCTCCAGTCCCTCCACCACTTCCTGCCACCTGTGAACTCGGCCTTCTGGAAAAGAAGATAAAAGTAAATGAGAACACTTGAAAATTTCTATAGCATGGAGCAATTTCAGGATACTGATATGTGGAAATAACTGTGAACCCTACTGCATTTACTTTACAGAAAAACCAAAACAAAACAAACGCCCCCTCAAAAAACCAAAACCAAGATAACAAATCCAGGGTGCCCAATTTTAAACTGATCTCATTAAAATATAAATAAATATGAGGCCTTGCTTTGTAAATGTGTATTTATAGAGACCACCCTCTCACCCTTCATCTCTGCCAGACTAAACAAGCTGGTTTAGCTGCTTCTCTGACAGACTCCCCATTGCCTCCCCATCATGCAGCCTTCCCATGCATCCTCTTTGAGTCTGTGAGTGTTCTGGATGGTGCCTCACCCACAGCTTCCACAAGCTTGATCCATCCATCCCTGCTCCTCCTGGAAACACTTGGCCTGCATCATTCTCAGAGCATATTTGTGCATCACAGACTCTCTGCAGAACTTTTTCTCTAAGGACCTTCCAACACTTTTGCAATTGAGAAGGACATTGAGGGCTTTGGTTTTCATCTTTTACATCCCCTTGGTGTCTTTCTGGAGTCCAGTCTCCTTTCACACTAGTGACAGCTGAGGAGCACAGCTCATCACAGACATGGGTAAAACAGTAGGGTGTGCTTGGATCTGGTCATCTCGCAGCTCCTGAAATTCCTGCCCAGCTCCCAGAGGCAGGCAGACGGAGACCATATTGATCTTCCATGAATACATGTCATGAGAGAGGTGCAAGTGAACAGAGGATGTCCTCAGACTCCTTTTTATTAGATGGAAATCACACTGGTTTGCCCGTTCATGTCTTATCCCAGACTCCAGGTCTTGCCCCTTTCCTGGCTGGCTGGACCCAGTGGACAGGACTGAGAACTTAAACTGCCAACCTTTACCCATCCCATTACACTGGCTGTGCTAGGATTTCTCAAAAAGCATTGACACGGTGTGCAGAGAGACAGAGAGAAAGGACAATGTGTGTGCAGAACTGAGGAAGCTCATGGCCTCCTTTGGTTAATGGCCCCTGCAGTGGGCAGCACAGTATATTTTTACTCATTAAATCAAAGTAGCTGCTCCTTGCCCTTCAAGTCCCCAGAGAGCAACTATTCCTGATAACAGTCAGTCCCCACAGACTCATTAAGCTTTCTGGAAGCTGTTTGCAGAGGCAGGGTGCTAATCTATGAAGATAAGAAGTCAAACCTTTCACTACGAGGACATTTTTACTACTTGTCTCATGCTCTCCCTTGTAATTTCATCAAAGGCCAAACCTAAAAACCTATCTAATCTGTCAGAAAGGCCAATCTAATCTATCATTATTAAACACTTTTATGGAGAAAAATGGATTGCAACATTAGAGAACTTGTGATTTAGCACATGAAAGAGATGAAAAAAATGTCTCTGAAATGACAAACAATACAAAATCTGCTTTCTCAACAGAACAGATTAGCTGGTGGCACAAATAAATAAGTAAATACAGTTAAAACTGCTTAGATTCATGGCAAGGGGTGTAGAAAACACCAGAGACTTGCCAGTGATAGCCTTTTATGGCAGAAGTAGATTTTAGTGGACTTACATTGAAATGAACCTTCACCTACTCTGGGAGCTCTGGGAGCCAAGTGCCATGAAGGCAAACCATGCAAGGTCTGTTCTGGGCTTGGAAAAGCCATTGAAAGGTGGTGGGTGAAGAGAGGGGAGGTGTTTAATGTAGGAAGCATGATGGGGAGAAGATTAGTACTCATATAGTCCGTGGAAAAAACCAAGCTTTTCCAGAAAATAGTCGAAGGCAGGGACAAAATCCAGTTCAAATGTCCTTGTGGAGCAATTCTCAACTCTTCCCTCTCCAGGCAAAGACCTGGGGGAGATGGGACTTCTCCCTATAGACACAGAAGAACTGTTTGCTCCATCATTTCCACCCGAACAGGGAAGGCAGAGGCCTGGCCACAGCAGTTTTGGATGCTCTGGAGAATTCGAAGTCTGAGCCCTCCTTGCACCCACAACTGAGGTGCTCAGTGAGGTTCAGAGCTGCCCACAGCCAGCAGCAGGGCTCTGGCACTCTGGGTGCCATGCTGAGCCCAGGGCTTTCTGCTAGAATAAGGAGTCTGATTTCAACAAGGGGAAGTTTGTCATCATCCCAGACAGATTAATTAGCCTTGGCAGGCTTCTCACTAGTTGGAAACGAGATCTGTTGCCATGAAAATGAGGGGGGAAAAAGAGGTACTGGGTGATTTGTACAGGGGATAAGTTTGCCATGCGTGCCCTTGCAGCCTGAGCACTGGTTGGGAGCACTCCCTGGGAGTCAGGGTCCGAAGCTTGGTCTGTGCACAGCCAAGGCTGAGGATGGCGTTGGGATGTAGCAGCAGCCCCAACCCTTTCTTCCCTCAGCTCCTACAGTGCCGGGGCAGGACCGGGGCTGGGGGTGAGTTGGGTGTTCAGCCATTCCTCACATTGCTCCAACATGTGCTCATCCAAGGATTAACTCAAGCTCTGCCACACATGTGCTACCAGGCCACCAAACTGCAGCATGAGCCATGGATGGCATCATCTCCCTGCAGAGCAAATGCCCTCACAGCAGGGGAGGGATGCTGAGCCTGGCTTGCCTGGAGAGGGCCAAGAACACGACGATCCCACCTGCAAAGCAGGATATGTGCCCCGACCCCTTCACTGACATTTAGGTTAAAAAGTTGCTCTTTAACTGCGCTGAACACTTCCAGATTTCCAGCATTTCAAGGGAGATTTGGCAGGGCTCGCTTGTGCTTGATTTTATTTCAGATGCCATAACATTTGGGCCTTTTTATGCAGCTTTTGGCTGGTGTTGAAGTAATTTCTGTCTGTTTCTTCTTTCTCTTCCTCCTCCCCCTTGCCATCCGTGGTGGGAGGCTGACAAAAGTCAGTGACTCAGCCCTAGAAGAGAATGGAAAACTCCAACAGGGCTTTGAATTGAAATGCAGGCAAGGAAGGAGAGATCCAAGGGGAGGTTGGAGAAAGGAAAGGAAAGGGACTGTAATGAGAAAAAACATGAAGAGAGCAAATAAACGCTATATTTGAATAAGCAAGCAAGAATAACTTCTTACAGGAAAGTCACTTCTACTTCACAGGCTGGGGAAAGATAAATTTACACACAAACAAATCCCAAATGATTTGAACAAACAAGGAGTTTCAGAAGCTGCAGAACTTTAGCCTGATTAAGCACAAATTTGTGTCTTCTATGCCCTTACCAGCACCTCCTTTCTCTTACCAAGCAAGAAAGAGACTGTCTTAGGGCTAAAAATGTGAGCAGAGGGACAAGCAGGAAAGAAAACTTCATGGGGTGCGGGAGACATAATATTAAAATCCAGCAGGGGGTTTGAATGCCAGCCCAATCCTCAAGCACAGTTGTCCAGCAAAGCTGTGCACCTCAGTGCATCCCAGTCTGCAGGGGCACAGACCACCCCCTTGCCCAGCGAATCAGGAAGGTGGCATCCAGCCCCACAGACACAGGTTTGTCCTGAGGACATCAAAGGACCTCTGTTCCCACTGACAGGGTGCTGCATCTGGTCTCCCTGCAGCCACATGGATACATGGCCTCCCCTCCAAAGCCAGGTCTGACCCTGCAGCAGTTACAGGGTGCTGCTCCAAAGCTAAAGGCTCTCCTTCTGTCAGATCCCCACATATCACACGGGGGCTTTCCAAGGTTTTCAGTTTCTCAGAACAGCCAGTTTCTCTGCTATCCCAGGCACTTGAGTACACGCCGAGCACACAGTGTGATGGGTATGAGGATATCCATATCCTCCCAGGCTGTCCCAGCACCAAATTACTCAGCTGTTTGCTGTTCTGGGTCCTTGACACGTCTATGCAACACACCGTGGAAAAATTTCAAAGTCCAAATCTGCCATTTTGGGCCGTGAGTCTCCCTCAATGCCTCATTGTGCTTAGGAAGGGCGACAGCCAACGCATTGTCCTGGCAAGCATTTCTCACTGCTCTGGGGCCCTGGGTGAGCTGGTCCCGCTCTAAAGAGCTGTTGTCTTTTGCTTGCCACCACACCACCATAACATATCTCACACGTCCATGGCAGCCTATTCGCTTCCCGTTCACAAAT
This sequence comes from Eulacestoma nigropectus, assembly GCA_013397775.1. Lineage (NCBI taxonomy): Eukaryota > Metazoa > Chordata > Aves > Passeriformes > Eulacestoma > Eulacestoma nigropectus. Next base: position 316,489 of record VZTE01005662.1, on the reverse strand, counting down.
TCCTGCACTGAATAACACCAAAGAGTTAAGGCTTTGTCAAAAGGTTGCGCTCTGGGAAGGGAAACTGGAGGAAAAATGGCTTTCAGTGCAATGCGAGCATAGACAATACTGTTTTGTAACTGCGCTGTTTGATGTGCAGTGACAGGAATTAATCATTTTACTTAACAGAATTACTCTTTGTTATGTAAACTTTGTAAAGTCAGTCTCATGTGACCTCTTTCAATTAGGAACAAATTGTTTAAAACTGTCGTCTTTCTGAAGGCGCAGTATTCGTAAGAGCGACCTCGGGGATGGGTTGTCATTTCACCCTGGAGTACTCGCAGCTGTGCAGTTCCACACCAAATGGAGACCAAAATGTACAGAATTACTCTTTTTTTTTTTTTTTCCAGCAGAGCAAGCAATCCCTCTGTGCTTATTCTAATATGGGGTGAACATTTGTTTCCCATTTCATTTTTTTCAATTCTGACAGAGCTGGATATGTTTTTATAGGTTTCTCGTCACCTCAGTCTGCGAGCGCCTCAGTGGTGAGAACAGACATGCATCCTGAGAGCCCCTTGGAGAAAAGGAAGCGTTTTCCATCTACCAAGAGAGAACCCAGACCAGAAAAGATGAAGGACCCCATCACCAGCAAATGAAAATCATTTCTTCACCAAAAAAAAAAAAAAAGTAGAGCTAATGTCATGCAGAAGGTCTGTAGCAGGGCCAAGAAGAGCCTCCAGAGGTCCACGATTTCACCCCAACATCTCAGCCTCCTCTCCTGGTTCCCATAACCTTGAGAGCTGCTGCAGCTGCCTTTGCTGCCAAGCGGTTTCACACAAACTTTTTGGCCTGGGAAGGCTGGAAGTATGCTCTGCTACACACAGGGGTGCTCAGACTTTGCTGTATTGGCCATATTCAGGCGCAAAGCGAGACTGCCAGGCTGGTGTGGGCACCACAGATTTGCTTTCAAAGCTGCTTGCAGAAGTGAGGCAGCAGCAGCCTCAGGATGTGCATGCCCTGACAATGCTGGGGAAACTGAGCCAGGCCTGATGGGCTGTGAGTTCAGCCCTCTTTGGAGATCCCACTTCACCTCTGCTGCCCGTGTTCCTACTCCAGTCTTGTTTTTCAGAGTGGAAAACTCATTGCACCTCTTAACCTCTCTCAGCAGCATCAACAGGCCCAATTTTTGTCCTCTTAATGCTGTGTTCAGCTAATAGCCAGCCCTGATTGCTCTGGATGATAAAAGCGTTTGCTCTGGGTGTTTCCCATGCATAATGCAAGGTTTATACTGGGTCCAGGCACTTTCAAAGAGTGGCTGTGCAGTTTTAGTTAAGAGCCCAATCAAAAGTTACTCTGCTGCTTTTCTTTGAAAGGCTTCGGCTGAACTTTGATCTCATTTCCCTGCCAGCCCTGCCCAGCAGCATTGGCTGCATTAAGAAAAACCAACCTGCCTTGTCCAGATGAGGAGAAGGATCACATCCAAGGGCTTTCAAGTTGAGTCAAGCCGCTATATACATCCCCCTGAAGTCAAACATGGTCAGAGATTGCAGAAGAAGCAGTGACAGCGGCGCCTGTCAGCTGACCTTGTCTCTCATATGGCACTGCCCTACAGCTCCCTGAAAGGAGGTTGTAGACAGGTGAGGGTCAGTCTTTTCTTCCAGGCAACGAGATAGAACAAGAGGAAATGGCCTCAGGTTGCACCAGGAGAGGCTTAGACTGGATATTGGGAAATATTTCTTCACTGAAACTGTGGTCAGGCATTGGAACAGGCTGCCCAGGGAAGTGATAGAATCACCTTCCCTGGAAGTGTTCAGCTAGCGGGTAGATGTCATGCTTACGGACATGGTTTAGTGGTGGGCTTGGCAGTGTTAGGTTAATGATTGGACTCAATAATCTGAGAGTTCTTCTCCAACTTTATTCTATGATTCTGTGCTGTCTCATATGGACTTCCCCAATGTGCAAATCACCAGCATGACTCTGGTATGGCCTAGGACTCACTTACTGCTTACCCCAAAGTAAAGTGAGGAATCTGTAGGGTCTGGATTAAAGCTGCAGCCACAGACCTGTTTAACAGCAGCCCAGGGTTGCCCCAGGAATTCAACCACTGCAGTAGGTTTTTCTCAACATCTCCCCATGGGAGTAGCTGAATGCAACCCCCATCCCCTCCAGGTGAAAGGTGCAGAAGGATGAAGCCCAAGGAGATTAAGCAGGTGCATGAAGGTGTCTGGGGAGACTGCAGCATGGCTCATATCACAGCTGACACCCCCAGCGACACCAGCGTGGACTTTGCAGGATGCTGTCACAGGATGGAAACCACGTGGGCTCATGCTTTGCAATAAACCACCCTGCAAACCAAGCCCCACGAGCAGCAGTTTATTGAACAGGCAGGCTGCAAGGATCTGCTGGAGCTAATAATAGTGCCTTCCTCTAGCAAGCTCATTAGCTTCTGGAGCAGTGAAATAATCTCTGGCGTATCCCTCTCGATCACTGTGGTTGTATCTTGTGTTTCTATCAAGGCATTACTAATAGCTAATATTCATTGTGGTATTTCAATATGGGATTTACTCCCACTCTGCAAAATAGCCCTGGTTCAGCCCCAGGAAATAAAAACAGCAGCAGCTATCGGAAGTGTTAAGTAGTTGAGAATTTTTCTCCTCTGTTTTTGCCAGTCTTTTACATCATTTCATCAGTTCTTTGTGAAAAGGAGCCCTTCCTCCCTGGGACAGAGGCTGTGTGTGCTGGGCAGAGCCTGTCCCCGGGGAGCAGCTCGGCTCAGCTCAGTGCCCCAGCATCGAGGAGGGGAAACTGCCTTGGCTGCACCATAGGTGGAAACAGGCTTTTATCTTGGCATTACCATGAATATATCCCTGCAAACAACAGCCAGTGCTTTTGACCCCCTTGAGCCAAGGAAATCAGCCTAATGGTGGGGAACCAAGCACTGATCCCATGAAAGAGTAAGGCTTCAGCCCGCCAGACCAAATTATCTCACAACTGAAACACCAGAGAAGAGGATGCCCACTCTGCAAAACCATTCCTCAGCCATTAGTGTCTTTCTCAGTCCTCTTCTCGTCTCTTTATGTGGCACTGCATTTACACACCCAACTGCAGCCTTCATGTCCAATAATGTTCAGGTTCTCCTACAGACCCCAGACCACACACACTGCTCGCTGGAAGCCACCAGCACTGCTCACAAGCTACACCATCTGACAGCACTGCAGTTTCCTTCACCCACAGCATGGTTTTTGGTGGCATTAATAGAAAGTGTGGACTGTTCTGGTTCTGTTGTGGAATCCCCAGCCCCAGCTTGGATCCTGTGGATGGAGCCAGTGGTTATCAGTGGAGCCTGCCATCATCTCAGCCTCCTGCCCTGTTTTCAGTTACAAGCTCCACTCCTCTCAGGTTTTATTTTCACTAAGAATTCTTCATAACTTGTATTTATTTGCTCAGTGTCAGTTAGATGTCTGCTTTTCTGCCTGAACTATCTTTAGCTTCCAAAATATTTTTGCATTTCAGGGAAGTATTTGAGCAACTTTTCTGAGAAGAAATAAGGCAGAGCATCCGCACACAGAAACTGTCCTATTTGCTTTTTCTCTTTTCTATATAGGGACATCCACGACCTGTCCTGAAATGACTGAGTGAGGCTTGTACCTGAGGTGAGATTAGTGGGGCTCACGGAAATAGGATGAGCATGGCAGCACACAGGGGGATGCACAGCCCAGCTCACAGTTTTTCACTAAAGGATTTCCGTCTAATGCCCAGGGAGGGAATGTGAATAAAATTGAATTCCCAGAAAACTTGTAGGATTTGTTTTCTCTTTTTGTTGTCGCTGAGATAGTTGTTTGCCTGTAATACCTGCCACATGGTTTGGGTCCTGGTTTTCCTTCTCAAGCATTTTCCTTTAAGAATTAGTGCCTGCACTATTTGCAGGTAATCATTAGCATATTAACTTCCGTTTTGCATATGCAAATTAGCTATTTTCCTTTTTGATTTTAATTTTAGCACATAAAAATAAGATGCAAAGAAGATAACAGGAGTATATTATGTTATAAATATGTTATGTTATATTCTCATGCAATATGGGATATTTTGGGAAGTGTTTTGCACACAGATTCAGGCATTAATGGTAGGAAGTCTTCTTTGAGATAAGCAAGCAGGAGAGGTTTGACAGTGTCTATCTAGAACTGGGATAGTCCCCAGTCACCCATCCTTCCCATGCAGGCTGTCACATTGCAGAGCAGCTCTGGGGAATTCAGTCTGGGGCCTGTTCGGACAATAAGCATCACTCAGGGTGGGGGTTAACCCATCCCAGTGACAGCTCATTGGGAGCTGGACCAGATCTAACTCTGATCAACCATCCCAGCACACACAGGTAGATCTCATCACTGTGGGATTGCGCCGATGCCCCGCTCCATCCAGTGCCTCTCCCTGCAGTGCCACAGAGCTGGCAGGACCATTACCTCTGCTTTAGCTGTTCATCAAAGCCCTGTGTGTGTGAGGGGGGATATGCAGCGAGCTGCAGAGCGGCCCAGTGGAGCTTGTCATCGTTAATGAGATTACACTGCCCTAATCTCACAGCAAATCCGATTATCATGCTGAGCACATTGATCGCGGAGGGAGCGCGCAGGGAGGCGAGGGCAGCGTAGAGCAGGGCTCCGCAGCACAAGGGATCCACTCGTTTGGTGACTCCTGAAACCAGGGAGGAGGGGCTGGTGGATTTGCCTTGGACCCCCAGGACTGGGAGCGAGTGTCACCATGCAGGAAAGGGGAAGGAAGCCCAACCAAGGCACGCACCTCTGGCAGGGAGCAGAGCGCAGCTCTTGGCACGCTGTCCGGCACGAACAGCTGTGCTGTTTTCTGCAAGGTTATGCAACTGTTTTGTTCCCAAATAATATAACCAGTGTTATGTTTAAATTCATACCAAATCTTGTTTATCTTGCTGCAGTTTCACAGAGAAATCATGTGTGAAATTTTAGCAGGGCCCAAGGATCGCTGGCCACAACCGCAGCGCTCGTCGCCTCCCGCGCGTCCTTCCAGGCAGGCCGGAGGCTCCTGCAGCCCTCCAGCCCCATGCTGAGGAGTGGGTTTTGCTCCTGTTTGGGGACCCAGCCTCTTGGCTGATCACAGCTTGTGCTGTCTCAGTAAAGGCTGCAATCCCAGAGCAACTTCCCCATGGTGAAACCGTCGCCTGACCTATGCGGACACGGAGCAGGAGATGAGATGAGGCCTGGGGGGAAGGGCCTCCCCAAAAAGACCCAGTGGGAAGACCAAGCACCCAAACCACACAACATCCCTCAACCTAAATTAGACTTTCATCTCCTGGTAAGCCCAAAAGCAACAATTACATCTACCACTGGCTGATCTGACAAAACAGCCACGTTTGTCTTCGTGCACTCATCGGAAATTGATAAAATGCCAAGGTCCTGCTTTGAGTGAGGAAAAGAGGTTCCTACAACCTCTCTGGGCTCCTGCTGCAGCCAGACCCACACTCCTGTGAAATGCAAGTACAAAGTCAATGTCTATGGCATCGCTGGAGGGTGGGAGCAGCATCCCTGCATGCGCTGGGCAGAAACTGCACAGGAAGTCATGTGTGTGCAACTGATTTTAGGAGCCTAAGCCCAACCCTTCAGCTACATATTTAGGACAAAGTCGGAAGAACCAGAGAGGCTTTTGAACTTGGGAACAATAGGAGCTATTTTCAATGAGTGAATAATGTTGAAAATCAGTCCCTTAATGTCAGCTCGCAGAATCATCATTTTTCCCAGCAAATAATATAAAAGTTTAATTTTTTTCTCAGTAGATTTCAATGCAACATTTACTCTGAGACTGTTTATTCCTCATCCAAGAATAACAGGGAGACACGCTGAAAAGGGACAAGATTATCTTTATCATTTTAAATAGAGCAATTCCAATTTTTTTGAACCATCACACTGTAGTTCTGCATGTTTAAATGCATGCCATAAAAACAATTTTATGAAATACTTTCTTTTCATGTTTTGCATCACATGCCTTTGATGAAGAGAAATAAAACTGAAACTCACAGATACTGCTACTGTTGGTGTAAAAAAAAATAAAATAATTAGTTTTCTATGCAAAAATGAAGCATGTCCAAAATAATGTACTTCAGGAGGTTGTTTTGATGTTTAAAAGAAAAGAAACATTATTCAACTGGATTATTCTCCATGGTAATAATTTACAAATGTTCATTGAAGGCTTAAATATTGTAGGAGACATATTTTGACTGGCATAATATTTTGACACTACTAAAAAACTTTCTGAACAGACACGTTTCAGAAATTCAACTTGGAATGGAAACTAATTTTGAAATACTGGAATCTCTCTGATTTCAAAGTAGGTCTCCTCATTACTCAGTGGAAGTATCTCTTCTTAATTAAAAGAACACTTAGAAGCATTTTTCGTAGCCTGGCAGCAGTGTGCTAGGCAAGTAATTAATCTTGCATTGTCTTTCTGGCAGCGTAGTCCTTTCCTGCAACACCACTTGGACAGAAGTTTATCCCTGTATGAACTAGGAGTAGGCTCTGCTAAAATAAAGTTCTGATGCGGATATATTACAAGGACTGAAATTTTATTGTCACAAAAGCAGCTTTGCACAACAATTAGAAAGTAGCAGCTTATTTATTCCTGTGTTTCATTAACATGGGTCTCATTTTGCCAGCTCAGAGATACCATCCTCCTCGTGTCAGACTGTGCTTGCAGTATTTGCTTTTTTGCTTCTTGTTGTACACATTTAAACATCTGTTTTCCATTACTGACCCCCCGAAATACAACTTGCCACTGTAGCACAGGCAAAAGCGTTGAAGATGGCCATGAAACTCCAGCTTTTGTTTAGAACAGAGTTGCCAGATAAGATTATTTAAACGGATAAAACCCCACACAATCTCAGGGTCACTGATGTTGCCCTTCTGGCCCACTTCTCTTTATGAGATAGTTTTGGCCAAGGGGCTCGTGCTGATCTTGTGGCTGTTGCTTGTAACCTCCTGCCCAGTGATGATTTCAGCTGCTTCTTGACACCATTCTGCTTTGATTAGAAATGGTCCTCTGATAACAGGTTTGAAACAGAGGGATGGGTAGGGCTTATGTCTCAAACAAATGTGGGCAGGGTTTCCTGATGCAAATCCATGAGTGATCAGCTGTGACATCCATTTCTATGCTGCATCCTCTGACACCAGCTTGGTACAACAGGAGTGTCCCCATGCCAGTGTGCCACCCTGCATCACCTTCACCTCACTGCTGACTACAGGTTGTTGCTGATATAAGAGGTGGAAAGAAGGTGGCAGCAAGGCAACCAGCAGTGTCCTTTGGTGATGTTCTGCACATGGAGGAGGCTGGAAATCCTTTAAGTTAAAGCAAAAGGTGAGGATGGGAGTGTTGGCTCCCTGCAATGTTCATCCCTTTAGGCAATAGCAAAGCAGAGCTGGAGCAAACTGCATTTTCCCCATAGTGACAACAGCAGCTGCTTCCCAAAGCTTCTGGATGGCTGCTGTCCTTAAAAACCACCTGCTGCAGCACAGCCCCAGGCTGGGCTCACAGCACATCTGACAGCCACGCACTGAGCAATTTCCTGCCAGATTTCCACTGCCATGAGAGAAAGTTATAAGTGCCCAGATAGCTGCTCCTCTGCACTAATCAACGCTGTAACTCTACACAGCCCTATTTAGGGCCAGCGGTTTCTCACGCTTTGTAGCCCAAATGCTTTCCCTGCCTGTTCCAGCACTTGCTTCTCCTCTGATAGGACAGGGCAGAGTCCAGTGAGCAGTTTCCACCTCCCCCCAAGGCACTGACACACTGGCAAGCAGAGAGAAGGTCCCTTGAGTTTAAACTTGAACAGAACTGACTGACTGTGGCTGACTTTTACCCCAAGTTCAAGGACATGGAAATTTTTAATGCATGTTTTGATATGTCCTGGGATAATCTGTGGCCTTTTGAGTCCTTTTACATCCAAAGCAAACTTCAGAACACAATCCTGGCAGATTTCTTGGAATCGTGACGCTGAGCGATTCTACAGATATCCCAAGTGATGCTCTGAGAGGAATGAAAATATTTTCAAATTATCTCCCATTTACCCAGGGATGAAAGTGAACAGTAAATACTGAGTGCTCATTGTATGGGAAGCTGTCAGAGCAATCAGTTTGTATGTCTGTATCATGTGTCCTAGTCCCAAAGGAATTTCTTGCATGTTTCTGTAAAATTTAAATAATACCAGCTCTTCAGAAAACAAATTGTTTCACAGCCTTCCTAGGCTTTTCACAGCATTTGGGGGTAGGGAGTTCTGGTCTTTCTCAGGGTTGCAGTTTATCTGAATTTGCCCGTTTTACCAGCACCCAGAGTGTCCCAAGGCACAGCTGCCTGGGCACAGCGCAGCCAGGTGTCCCTGCATGACTGTCCCCATGGCCAGAGCAATGTCTGCATTGTGTCCTTCACCCAGAGCAAAGATAACTGCTCCGAAAATGGACACAGCCATGGCTGTGCAGGCTTTACTCAAGGACACCAGGACAGCAAGTTACATTTTCAAAGCTGAGTTGTTCGCTGTGCACGCAGAGCACGAGGAACTTCTCATTACTGTCTCATTGTAAAAGTCAAGGATTATTTTCCCTCTCAAGCTATGACCTGTCAAACTCCTTGAGAAATTCCTCCTTTAACATTACCATGGAGCAGAGCAGACTTTGTAAAGAGCCTCCAAATAAGATGTTTTTAACCTGAGATGTCATTGCTCTCCTGCACCAGGAACAGAATTTCTTTCACCCCTAAACTCTTGTGGCTGTATCTAACTCTACTGGTGGCCAAGAGAAGATCATTCAGGGTTCCTCTAATGCCAAGTACCCATTTAACATGTTCCATTTTCAATAAAACTACTTCAGAAGCTCTGCAAACACCAGCTGAAAACTCCCTGTCTCACAGAGTTTAAACATAATTGCTTGACTATGTGTAGGCACAGCTCAGCACCTTTCTCATTGATCCTGGTTTCTGGGGTGTTTGCAGGATCATCCTAGACACCTGCTAGCTAATAATTTGGGTTGGATGAACCTTTCTTTAGCTGCTCCCTTCATCATTGCTAAGGGAAGTCCAAGGGTATTTGCCGCAAAGAGGAAGAAGAAAGGACAATGATCTAAAACGACATAATTAAGACGTAAACGCAGTGGCATCTGTCAGGAGATGTTGTCGTAGGAAACACAGTGTTTGTGTGTTTGTTTACTTCAAAATCACTTTGTTTAGCTGCCAGCTGGACATTGCATGAGGAACTTTCTTTCCAAACATCATGTAGATGCCATCAGCCCCCACTGTTTCCTAATCCAGATGAGTTCGTTGCATGTAATTCCCAAGCAGAACGAGTGGTTGAACCTCTCTATCGAACTTGTTCTCTTTCCCATAGTAAAAAACACATGGTCTTGATTCTGGAGAGGACCATATGTGAAAGTCCATCTTTGTTCATCAAAGCACTTAAGCTCATGCTTAAAGCTAAGAAAACACTTAAGTGCTTTGATAAAAAGAGGTCCCAATGAATTGGGACCAAAGACATGCTACAGTTAATTGATTTCCTTTGAGAGCAGCCTGTATTTTCCCCAAAGGGCTAATACTGTAGTTCTTCTATTCTACTCTAAAGCTGTTCCAAAGCTGCAGCGTTTGATAGAGTTGGCATTTCTTAGAAGCTATTTATTCATCCATGACCAAAGTATTAAGACTCCTTCTCTTCAGTAAATATGCACAAGTGGACACACACTGGGAAATTCTTTGTCTTGTCCTGTTCTGCTGCTGAAGGAAGACACATGGTTTCAATGATGTCTTTGTTATCTGATCAAGCATTCAGTCCAATTTGCAATTTTAATGAAAATCAGACACCTGCACTGCAACTGATCTCCACTCCCAGGATTAACAACAACAAGGAAAAGAAGCATTCCCCCTTATCGGCAGAACTGAAGCCACCAGTATCCTGTTACCAGAGCTCAGGCTGTGATTTCAGATGTTACTCAGAAGAAAGGAACCCTTTATCCCTCTTTGGACAGTGATCTCCTCGGTTGGAGAACCAACCCCAAATGGCCAGCTATGGGTAACATTAGCCTGAGGGCAGACCCACAGGCTGGGGAGCTCTGGCTGCACCAAACGTCTGCAAGCTCCAGAGACAGGCCATGCTGGCTGGCCCTGGAAGCACAAGCATTGCACTGACCACAGAGACAGTTCTCCTTAAAACATCATCTTCCCAGAATTATTACCAGGACATGCAGCTTTTGGTGTCAATTCAAGTTTTTTTTTCCTCTTTTTAGGTCTGTACAGGCTCATTTTTAATCTGTCTTGGATATGAAGATGTCAAACCCTGTAGCACTGAGAAAACCCCCAAAATGAAATTGGAAGGGGATCTGGAAATGGAACAGGTGTCCTGGCTCCAATGCCACCCAGGAGAGGTCCCCCAGCACATCACTTTGTCACAGCTGAGCCCGAGCAATGCCCAGGAGGGAGAATGGACAGAGGCTGCACGAGGGACGGGCAAACATCAGGGGCAAAAGAGCAGCTCGGCACATGTCTGGTACCTGTTTGCAAAGCCACAGCTCCAAATGTGTGCTCCAAAAAGCTCCACAGCTCTCTAAAATGGGAGAAGGATATGGTGTGTGCAAGAAATGGGAAATCATGTAACAGACTGTATCAGAGAGTATCCTCCACTCCAAGATGTGAAGAAACCCACTTCCTCAGAGTTTTAGCCAATGTTTGCTGAAGTGCTTTCCAAAACGTTTCCTGATTTCTCCTCTTGCCTGAAGCCCACTTCTTCCCGTCATCTGAGTTGTTTGTGCTTGTTGGTGTTTTTCATATAGGGGGAGAAGGACAAGAGAAGGAAAGGAGGAAGTAACAACACTAGTGAGCATCTTCAGTGAGTTCATAAACTTCAAAGACTACCCCAAATCAAGCACTTCTAATAAAACAGGCATTCTTTCACACAGCATTTGTTGTTAAAATTTGTTTCAATGGAACCTCCCCTCTGCTGTGGGAATGTTCAGGTAGATCTGATGAGATCAGGTGAGTTTCACATGCCAGGACTCTTGGGATCTTCCTTGTCCTGGGAAGAAAGTTTTATCTGCAATAGGACAAGAAGAAATGGCCTCAAATTGCACCAGGGGGGTTTAGATGAGATGTTAGGAAAATCTTCACTGAAAGGCTTGTGAGCTTTGGAACAGGCTGTGCAGGGAAGTGGTGCAGTCACCATTCCTGGAGGGATTTAGGAGACGTGTCGGTGTGGCACTGGGGGACATGGTTTAGTGGTGATCGTGGCAATGCTGGGGGAATGGTTAGACTCGATGATCTTAGAGGCCTTTTCCAACCTGGAGGATTCTGTGATTCTGTGATCTATTGCGCAGCTCGTTGTCTCCTTTAGCGTGAGCTCCCTCTTTTGCCCTGCTGAAGGTAAGTCAGGCAGCTCCAAAGAAGCTGGTCGAATTGTTTCAAGCCGTGGCTCTCTTCCTGTCCTACAGCAAGGCAAACAATTTGGAGACCCCAGGTCACATATATTGCTGAATTGAGCTCTTTATGTGCCTGGGCTTATGTTTCAGAGAGGCAATGATGCTTTTTTTAGCAGGACTATTTTCTATTCAGCTCTGAGTTGTGCTCTGCTTCCCTGATAAGGATTCTTCACCCCATTTTGCAAAGGAAATTGCACTATTTTGAAACTACATTTAGCCACCCCAGTCTCAGAAAATGTTCTTGAAAACACTGTGCACTTGAACCTACCACTCATGGAATAACAGAGGGAGCTTTCTCCCCAGGCTGTTTCTCTTTCTTAGTGCTTTGGAGACAGCCTCTCCACCGTGCAGTGGTTCATGTCCTGTGTAACACACCCAAGCCCAGCAGGCTGGTGCTGCTGCTGAGGATGTGCACACTCATTTCTAACATGACCCAGGGCTCGTGTAAGTTGATGGAAAAATTCTCCTGTTGATTCCAGGAGAGCTGGACACCCCTATAACATCCCTGTGTGGCATTTGGACATACCAGTGCAAGTACTGCAGCAGTTCTAATGCAAAGGAGCTCCTTGAGAGTCTATTGGATGTCCTCCTGTTCATCCAAATTACACCCACAGCACCTCTCTCTCCCATCAGTTATCTTCCTGCCTCCTGTAAACACCAAGTCTGAAAAAATTATTAAATAACCACAGAAAATGTTTAAACACCACATTCAGGTCTCTGCAATGTCTCAGATCTCTTCCCCAAGTCCCACTGTCCCTGTGCATGTTGGTTAAAGAGCATTTGGGGAAGATAGTCAGGAACATGGTGGGACATTAACAGGCAACACCATCCACAGGTGGAGTTATGTGACTCAGTGCTGAAAAATGGATGTTTGTGTCCTAAAGCTCGGGACTGTGATTACCCCATGGCCAGGCCTACACTGTACAGCAGTCCTAGGAGTGGTCCTGGAGGCAGTGCAGCTGTGTTGGCTCGTTATCCAGTGAGGAGCCATTCTGATATAGCTGCACTTTCTAACACCAAAACCTAATTTTTGAGTGCTTCCAGGAGGGTTTGTGCCCAAGATGAGCCAAACTGCCTATTTCAGTTGTGCCTAACTGATTTCAGTGCCCAAAGTCGATCCTATAATAAGGGAGTTTTAGGAAAATTCTATGTAAAGACATCTATAAGCTAGCGTGGAGGGGATGTCACAAGGCTGGACACAGCTCCTGGGAATGTCTCTCTGCTCCAGGAAGGGCCAAAGCAGAAGTGAGCCTATCTAAGAGCTGTGCACATGTCCTGGGCACCATCCCTGCTCACTTGTCACTGGATGTGCTCAGCATGTCCCTGTGGGCACAGCGGGGCCATCTGGGTATCTTCCACCAGAGCCTCGAGGGACCATCACAGTCCAAAACCAAATCAGCAACTTCAGCTCTACCTCCATCCAAGGTTTTTAGCAGTTGTGGTGTAACCACTGGGAGGGAAAATTTAAAGCATTGTTTTTATCTTCCTCTCTCTCTGCTCCTTTTTTCTCTCCTTTTGTTTTTCAAGTAGGCAAACATCTGCAGAGCACTTTGAGATAACCATAGCAATGACATGAGGACAGTTGGCAGGCACTCTCTGTGCTCCTCAGCTGTGACTCACTGGCCCGAGCAGCCCAGCAAGGAGGGACCTCTCTGCATCAGGACCTTGCCCCGGGGTCAGAGATAGAGCAATGAGAACTTTCATTGGAGCAGAATGGGGGGAATGCAGATACCAGGGGATTTTCAATGGAAATCACAGGTGTTTCTTCCCTGCCTCCTCCCTGTAAGAGGCCCCTCTATGTTCTGCTACGATTTGTTTTTCTGGCAGCCAGGGTGCTCTATTTTTCTTGCCTGTGTTTTTATGACTTATGTTTGGTTTCTGCTAAAACAACAGAAAACAGCACAGGGCTGGGGGTGTTTTTTTGAGTGGGTTATTGTCTTTTTTCTTTTCCTTTTAGGAACTATGCAAAGGGTCATTTGAAAGCCCTGATTCCAGTGAAACTTTGCAGAAGGATTGATGGAGGTTTCGGATCAGCTAAAGGTCACAGGTCAAATGGTTTTGCCCCCAGGCGGGCGAGAAGATGAGATTTGCAGCCACGCAGCCACAGCTGAGCCCTGAAAGGGGACACAGCTCCACAGGACATGCTCAGCAGCAGGAGGAAGATGAGCGTTTAACAGTGGGCTTGCAAACAACTGTTTAAAAATGCCTCACTGAAGAGTCTCCCTTCCACCCATCTCAGTAGAGAAAGTGAATTGCAGCTGGCCAGAAGTGAGGAACTGGAAGGAAGCAGACATGAATTTGCACAAGAGCAGGAGCATAAATACCTAATTTTTTAAGAGGAAGAGATTTTTTCATTTTTGGTGGAGGACTAAAATATCTGATGCTATGTTTAAAAGCAGAATCAATTGCAATTCAGGGCAAGCCTGAGCCAAAAATCAAGCAGGGAGTAAGAGCAAGTTAAAATAAATCTTTAGAGGAGTTGCTTTCAAAGGCATCTATGCTTTACTCTAGACATGAAGCATTGGTGTTGGTAAAATGTATTATCCACACTCTTCCATCTAGCCAGTGAAAGATTTTGGCTGTTTCAGAGAAAAAAATCAGTGGCATATGGTCTGCATAAAGCGTAAACATGACTTGTTCTTTTGGCTGATTTTGGCACAGAGGAGGTCACGAAATCATCTTTCAGAAATCCCAGCTGGACCAAGACAGAGCCTTCTCCCATTTTCCTACTTCTCCCTACCAATACCCTGTCGCTGTCACCACCAAGGACGGGTAGAGAAACGACACGGAGTCCAGGCTCAGGGATAAGCGGAAGCGCTTTAATAACTTTTCCAAAAGCTTTTATATGTTAGTTCGCTAAAGTGTGTTAAATGGCATAAGGTAATTGGTGCTTTAGGCCATCCACCCCTTGAGGGGATTGGCCAAATTCTAAGATACCCATTCCTAAATATTTTTCTAGTTAGAACCATAACAATACTGCAAAACCACCCGCAGGTGCAAGAAGTTTACAAAACTGCAACACTGTTTTGAGCAGCCTGCATGGGAAAGACAGAGCTCTCACAAAATGCTGCAGAGAGCTGAAGAAATTCCCTGCTGAAGCTTTTTCAGTATCCATAAGATCCTTATTCAGAATTGTGACTGTCATCGGCATGAAACACCAAAAATTTTCTGGTTTGAGTACAGAAGCATCTTTCTTTTTCCCATGGAAGACAGGGATAGAGGATAAAAAAAACCCGAACAAACCAACAAGTATTATTCCCTGAGAAATGCATGTAATTCCTCTGCATCTTTCATTATCATTATCAGTAGTGTTGAAAAGACCCTTAAGATCATTGAGTCCAACTGTTAACCTGGCACTGCCAAGCCCACCACTAAAGATGTCCCTAAGACATATCTACACTTTCTTTAAATGCCTGCAGGGACTTCTGACATTTCAGATTTTTCCCCCAATGCATCTGCATTGCAGGAAGAGGACTCCAGGCTCTCCACGAGGCTCAGGACCCAGCTCCCCTTGCACATTCAATATTCACAGCAGCAATTGTTGCCAACTGTGCATCCCCAGCCTGAGGTAATGAGCACCCCTAACTTCCATGAGTAACCCTACCTGCAAGGCAGCTTTCAGGGGGAGGAGGACAGTGGAAAGTCTGGAAACAGAATATGGAAAGGAAAAATCCGAGGCCTCCATGTTATATGAGCTCATGAAGGCAAACTGCACAACTCTGTAAGCAAACCCAGCAGCATTTGTTGCCGTGAACAAGCATCCTTGGTCTGCCTTCACAAAAGGTTTGCAAAGCGTTAAGAGTTTGGTTACTTGAGATCATGCAGAATGAACAAACCTTATTCCCTCGGTCCTTGAGATGGAAAGAAACATGTTATCCCCCAGCCCAGCTGAGAAATGTGTTTGCAGGATGGCCATGACATTTACATTGCTGGGAGGTATTGCAGAGGGTTGGTTCCTCAAAGCAGAGAAAGAGGCTAGGCTGCCTTTTTTCCCTACACAAAAGGTGATTTATTTAAAGCCAAAAGGTGTGAAGGATTATCTTTTGAACCTGCCAAACTGTCTGCAAATATCCTGAAGAGCAGATTTTATTGTTATTATTTTGCATTATTCTCCTTTTAAAAGAATGAAGGAAGCATTAGAAGCAGAGAGATGAAAACTGGCTGTCCCTTGACGTATTTATTCCCCAGATTAAGTGTGTGTAACAGTATGCCGTACACACTGCACTGCAGATAACAGAGGTGTGAGCTGTGGGACACTGCAACATCCGGGATGTAATTTATATCTCTCCCCACGTCTTCACTCTCAAACACACGTGGTTCATCATAGTAGGCATTGCTGGACTCTGGCAGGCCCCAGCATTTCAGCAGTCACTGTTCTTGTTCTTACCCAGGTATTATTCAGCTTTATACCACAGAGACAAGCTGGTTCACGCAGGTTCTGTTCCTCGTATTGTTTATTCTCTGCTGTTTTTAACCTTTGAATTAATCTATGAAACATGTCCAGCCAACACTTCTAGAAGCTGCTGGGAGGCTGTAGAGAGGAGGACAGGGATAGGAGGGGATGGGATGGGAGGGGATGGAAGGGGATGGGAGGCAAGGCGAGGGGAGGAGATGAATTGGTTGGAGAACACCAGTTAGAAAAAGATGAATTTGACATTTCTATTAAACTTGTTGTCCACAAATTTAATACACAGCAGAGACATCACTCCTCTGTCTCTAAACCTCAGAGCATGAAGGTCAATCACAGCTTTGGCAGACTGTTGCCAATCCACTGAAGATACGGCTGGGATATCTCAGGAAGGTACTTTTTTCCTTGTTTTACATTTAACGATCACAGATTTTATCTCAAGGGCAAATTATGCCCTTTTCCCATTCCAGTCAAGAACAATTCCAAGGAAAACTAAAGCATCACAGTACACCAGGTAATATTTGGAGCCCAACCCCTCTACCTTCATGGAGCATGACCCTGGAAGAGCACTGATGATGCCAGTGATGCTCCACCAAACCCAACCTGCAACTATGAAAGTGTCTGCTCCACAAAGACCTCCAAGGACTGGGTCCAGTCATTTGCCAACAGACATTTTACAAGCCAAATTTCAGAGGACTGATATTCAAAGCTTTCTGAAAACCAAGACCTTTAGAAGTTTCTTCAGCTGGACACGCAATAGCTGAGGCATCCCAAATCCCTGGCTATTTCTGGTCATCCCGGCACACAGTGCTGAGCATAGGAAATGCGTGAGATTAACGACTTCAGCTCACACATCAAGCAGGATATAAAGGGCTACATGTGCTATGTGCATAATATGTCCCTTTTGCCAGTGTCAATCAAATTTTAAAGCACAAAAAAGACATTGTACCCACTTGGAGACCAAACATTTCACTTCTCTGGGTCAAAACTTAAAGGAAATGTCCTCTTTCTTCCCATCCTCCTGCCATCATCTGAGCTGGAGAATATAATTCTCCAATATTAAAAATAAAAGTAAATAGACCGGCAAGTTTACAAGCTAAAAATTCAGAGGTAACTTCTCCCTCTCTATGAACCCCTCATGTTTTTGTTGCCTGAGAGAAGATTGAAGTTTTCCAAAGGTGTATCCAAGGATCTCGCACAAACACGCTCTGCTGCACCAGACTTTCCTTATCAGCCTCGGACTGCGAAAGCCATGATAGGAAATGTGCCATCCATTCACAGGGCTGCTGCTGCTGAGGATCTGAGGCATATCTTGAGCGTGTTATCACACGCTTTGTATTGTCTACTCCATCCTGAGAAAGAAACACTGTAATCAGCCCGACATTTTCTCCTTCTGGAAATCACCAGCTTGTTTCTGTGCCTTTTGTGTCGATTAAACACCTTCCTGTTGAAACAGTAACTAGACGACTGCAATAGCAGCAAAAAAAAAAATACTTTGAAGCTCGGTATCAGCTTCCCAGATTCCTGTTCTCTTTCGCATGAGAACAGAGTTATTCTGAATGTATGGGCAGGGAATATATGGGGAAGGACTGGAAGAAGAAATTTTGCTGCTTGGTTTAATAATGTTCACCTCCTAGTGCTGCCCTGTACCTGTGTAGAAGTGTCTTGGATTTGATTCCTTTGGGTTTGGACAGTGCTCCCATGCATGGCCCTGAGGAAAGGATCCCCTCTGCAGAAGATCTGCTGTTGCTGAACTCAGAGATTTCTTCCATTAGCAAATTCATACCTACTTGAAATAATGAGGGCAAAAAATTGAAATCTGATACCACCCAGAAATTCTGGGAAATTTTACAGTTCACTAATTGAAACCAAGTCTGAATTTTTTCCAGCAGAATGTTTTGCCATTTTACTATGGAAAAAGGTTTTCCCATTTTTCTACTGAAAAGGTTTTCCCTTGCACTACCCACACTCCCCATTTAGATCTGCTCATTCTGATAAATTCCAACTTTCTGAATACTTTTAACTGCACTTCCCAGCATGGGATACTTTTGCTCTGTCCTTTTACATTAGCTAAGGTGTAAAAGGATATTTTCTAATAGAAAGGAGAACTCAGTCATTAAAAATGTACACACACAAGCCTCTCAGGCGGTGCACATGTAAGAGTAACATTTATCTAATCACACCAATATCAACCTAGTGTGACATTGCCTCCCGGAAAGGGAAAAAATTACACTAATGTTAACACTGTAGTAAGATAAAAGGGATTTTTAAAGCAATTGTGACTTTCAATTAGCTTCTAGCACTTATGCTTCTAGGCTGCCCGCTTTACAATTGTCCTTTCCTTTAAGGCTGTTTTTAACTTTTCACCTCACTAAAATTCAGTGGAGGAAAACCAAAATTACTAGTCTTTTTTTCCTACACCAGCAAGCATCTAGATCTCAGGCTGCTGCTGGGAATATCCAAGAAAAAATGCAAAATTGTAACATCCTGTCTATACAGGAAATTAAACATTCTGTGGATAACAAAATATCCCCCATATTACAATTCTTATCAGCAGAAAGAAGAGAAATAATACATTCCAGAAGTTATTTTCATTTCAGAAAGCCCATAGCAAAATTCTAACTGCACGAGGAGAATCCTTAACCCTCTCTTGCTTAGGTCTGTATAATAACCAAGTTGAGCACTTTCTCTCCTTCCCAGGCAAGTCCTGCACTGAGCTTCAAGATGCTGCACTGGGTTTGTGTCAGCTGCAGCTCTCTGACAAAGGACCCCGAGTTCAGTGGGGCGTAGGCACTGCGTGAGCTTGCAAGGCAGAGATATGCAGAAAACAGGCCGGGTGCAGAAATAATCCCATGAAAGTGAAAAGGCAATCCCAACAGTCTTCCGCAGACATTGTTCAACTCCGTGAGGACATTCAATTGTCCTGGTAAGGAGAGATCCCAAACTCATGTTCCCCTAGAATTCATCTCAGCTGTGGTCTGAATCTCTTCTTTGTTCAGTGCTCATGTTTCTTTAACCCTTTTTCCTACCAGTTGAAGGTTTTCCTCATGGCTACAATAGCACTTGCTCTGGTATTCTTTAAACGACAACTCAGGATGAGTATATTTAGCTTGGGCACTGCCACATATTAAATATGTGGCAGTGCCCAATATATTTAATATATTAAATATATCAAAAAGTCAAAATGCTGATTGCTCCACTCAGTGCTTCATACACTGATGAAAAATATCAAATAAACTGTTTCTTGGTTAAAAAGTTACTAGAAGGCACTTTAAATCCTTACAAAATTCACCTGATACCAGAGCTCAGCTGAAATTACTCATCAAATTCCACTCAAATCTGAGGAAGACAGTTCCCTAAGCTTTGCCTGGAAGGACACCCCCTGGGTGCTGAGCAGGAAGATGGAGCTGACTGCTACATGCACATGTACACACAGACATCCAGGGAAGATTTAAGAGCCACCTTCTGCTGCAGCTGTTTTCATAATTTAGACCCAATGTTCTCACTCATTGCATGTAGTTGTATCAGTCAGGCTTACAGGCATAAGGAGGACCTAAAGATGAGTTCAAATCTAAGCCCTCCCCATCTGTCTTAGTCATTTTACAGGCTTACAGCAGGAATTTGTCCTCAGAAGAGCACATACAAGCCTTTCCTTGGTCAGACCAGAGCTGTAATTTATTGCAATCCAGCCACTTTCAGAGGATGACAATGTGACGACAGCAAGCCTGTACCATCAGTCTTTCTGGGAGCACCGTGGTGATAACATCTTTGATGTCTCATGAAATTCAAAGCTTCTACAGAGCACATTGGAGTAGCAGTTTAAAAAGGGGATGAAAGTTTAGGCCAGTGAGAATGATCCGACCTCCTGAATTGATGGGACCTTGTTATCTGTATAATTCCTGCCATAATTTGCCTGTCCTGTAACCAGTCCTAAGCAGATTTTGCATCAGTTCTTGCATTCTTAACCAAATTAGATGCCCACTTTATAGTGAATACTTACCAAATTATCTACTGTTTTTGATTTCCTTACCCTACAGGTGCTGAGCTCCCTCTCAGAGCAGAGGCTGTGGGTCAGGGGTAACTGCTGTGCAGAAGTCGAAGCTCACTGACAAGAAATCTCACAGTAAAATGATCCCTTTGATCCAATGCTTAAGATGACTCCCTAATATTAGTGATAAGCTATCATTTTGAGAGAGACAAAACAAATAATACCACAAGAAGAGATGAAGAACCACATAGAAGAAGAGAGCCTTAGGCATAAGAGTGAAGCTGTCTTTGGTCTGATCCATTTCCCTTTAAAACTGCAGGGTTTTTCTGGGAAATCCTGACCCTTGAGACATCAGCTTAAGAATGAATTCCTTGTTTTATTTCTACCCACAGCTGTCTCCTCTTGATCTTTGTTCATAAACTGTGACATCTTCTTTTACAGTAGCTTCCAAATGCAATCTTTATTGGGGTTTTTTTTGTGTTTGGGTTTCTTTCTATTTGTCCACAGACCTTTGCACATATATTGAGTATCATTCCAGTTTAATCATTAGTGATAAGGGATGAGTCATTTCTAGACAGTTTGCTTTGGTATAGCAGTCCAATTTTCTGTCTAAGAATTTCTGAGGTGGCTGTAGCTGAGCACATCCTCTGTGAATTCAGCCCTGGCTCAGGCAGGAGTAGCCAGGGTACAAGGCTGGCTCTCATTTCTTGTTTAGACCACATGCAGCAATAGGTTACATTATTGCTGCATATCCCAATTACTTCTGCAGTTCTCCTGGGTACTGCTGGCCTGTAAGTCAATATGTTGGATATGTGCAGGATTCATCAATTCACTGCAGCATCTCCTCTTCCTTCTGTAAAAGGAGGCTTTGTCCAAATGCCAAAATTCCATGGCTGAATTTCGAAAAGCACCATTTCTATAACTTTGTCCTACTGATGGCCCAGTGAACTGTTAAAACACCAGCCTCCAGGTCTAGTAAACTGAATGGTGGGTGATTTCTTGGGAGAGATCTGGCTTTTAATGTGGGAAAATTCACAAGTTCAGTGTGTGGACTCTGAAGGCAGCTCCTCCATTCCCATCAGAGACCCAGCTCTGCTCCCTTTTTGACTGACCGCAGAAGGAGTGGAAGGGACTGCATCCCTAATTTAACATCCCAGAATTGGCTGACCACATCTTCAGAGGGATTGGGGCATGTCATGGTGTGTGCCCTGCTGCCTAGAAAATCCTCACCAAGGACAGTATCACATCCTGTTGTTTTTACAGCTGTCAATTTTTTTCTTCCTAAAATGGAAGCAAACCTTTGCAGACAAACTCATCCCTGGTGTAAGCACACTGAAGCCAAGTCCAGTATCAATAAATCAGTGCCCTCATCAGGAAAGCAATCACATGGTTGTTTATATCTACTATTATCTATAAGTTTAATTGAAGTACAAAAAGTAAGTAAATTTTTAATGACAGCTGCATTCCCCAACACAGCCTGTTGTTTGACCTTCAGATATTGAAAACAAATGAATAATTGAAAACAATTCCGTCATGCAACTTTTAGGTGTTTTTGAAGCTTGCCTAAGAGACCTCAAAAGACTCCTTGCTCCTACCAGAAAGAAAATACTTCAATCAATTCTGATATTAACCATTTATCTTTTAAAAATAATTAAAATCTATTTCTGTACTTCTCTGATATGGAAAAAAATCTATATAGAAGCTAAATTCTGCTGGTTTTCCTGTGGCTTAAGTCAAATAAATTGCTGCAGATTTACGTTAAGAATTCACTGTCTTTATATTGGGGGATTTCAGCTTTGGTACTCATAAAGTCAACCTAAATTTCATGTAGAAACACTGATTTTTCTTGCAGAAAGAGGAGAAATTTATTTTTCCATAAATAAATTAGACAGGTCAGAGATTCTGAACCAGCTCTGGACCATTTTAGCTGAGACTCTGTGTCTCTCCCAGGGTGGCTCAGGCTGCCCCAGGAATGAAGCTGTAGGAGGAGCATCGGGGCCACACAGGGAGAGTTCAGAGATGTGGTGACAGTCAGGAGACATCACACACCCATTCCTAAACACGGTATGTGAAAACCAAACTAACATCCAGCTTGTAGCAGTGGAAAATGCAGGGAAATGTCAGTGGGAAATGCAAGCAAAAAATGGCTTGTGTCCAGTGACCACCTGGAGTGACCAGGAAGGGGGGTGACCAGGAAAGCATCAGCCCAGCAGGGTGCCAAGAGCTTCTTCCGTCACATGCCAAGCCATCACACCTGGCAAAGTGATGCCTTGTCTCATCGGAACACTGACTGTGGGCTAGATTTCTGCCCAAACCCTCTTTGTTCAGGGGTGCAGGGTGTAGGAGCAACAGCTCTGCCCATGAGTTTCTTCCTTGCAGGAAAAGGAACACACAACCGGGAAGTTCACCTTCTATATGCATCCAAAAAAAATCCCCCATAGATATAGAAATCCTCCTTTGCTCTGGCTCTGAGTCTCACCCCAGCATGGCCCATCCCAGCTGCTCCCCAGCTGCTGCCCGAGAGGTTGGGGCACATTTTCCAGTGACGGGGCTGAGCCGGTGTGAAATGCTGCACATTGCAGCCAGGCCCAGGGCACTCACCAGTGGTTTAGAAGAAGCCCCTGAGATTTCCTTAGTTGGAAAAAAAAAAACATTGTCTGAATTCCCTGCTTGGGCTTTTGCTTTGTCTTAAAGGAAAATAGCAGGGGGCAGGGAAGGAGAGTCTCCTGCCCACGCTGCTGCGAGGGAGAGAAAATTACTCCTGGAACTGTAAATAATCACCTGTGCATGAAGTACAGAGTGGCAGGCAAATGCTGCCTTCAGCAAAACCTGGACCTGGTGACAGATGACCCGGGAGAACAGGCTGTTGACAGCAGCATGAACACGTGCTTTAATACAAGTGCAGTTGCTTGTTGCAGATAAACCCCCCTCAGTTGACGTCCATACGTTCAGTTCAGTGCTTTCAGGTGTCGTCACCCTGGCTGGGCATCCTGCTCATCCCACTCAGAATGCCTTACTGTTCCTGGAGTTCTCTTGATTTTAAAAGCCTCTTAGAAAGGCTGTAATAGATTTCTCCTGCAGATCAAGTCCTTCCCAGTGCTGCACAGCTGGAAGTTGCCTTGGGCAATGTGCAACTGAAAAGGTTTTTCTGGCAAAGCTGGTGTTTTGTTTTCACTTTCTGTCTTTTAACTCTGAGGTGTTAGAAGAAAACAGTGAATGTAATAATGAGAAATGTAATATGTATACATGTATGTGTTTGTATATATATATATGCGCCATTTTATGTTTGATATTGGGTAGAAATTCAGTGTCATGGAGAAAATCATTCCTCAGGGCAAAACAGTCAGTAACTATTAATTTCCCAGTGTGGCAGGAGATACTTCTAATATCTGTAGCAGATTGGAGCACTTTTACTAGTGACAGTCTCATGTAATTGTCTTGTCCCTCTTTATGCCAGCAACCGCCAATTCACTATTGGATTAATCATTATCCTTGGCAAGGAGGTACGGGGTTTTATTGGAAAAAAGTATGAAACGATAGGGGAGTTATTTAAAGTTTAGTGGATTTTAAACTGACTAAACAACTGGTGTTCCAGCTATTAGAAAGAAATATATTCTCCTTTTTACCTACTGGATCTCCCTCATAAAGAAAATTATCTTTGTTTATTTAGCTAAATCAAGCAGCATTTACCAAAAAGCAAAATGTGCATGCAGGATGTGAGTGATGAACAGCTTTAGAAATAAACAGGAACTGAGCACTATATCCCTAAAACATCCTTGCAAACTTCATATTGAAACCATATTTATATATCTTGACCCCAGTCTGAATGAGGCGTCCAGCGCAGATTTCTCCCCTTATCCTGGTTTTTGTTTTGAATGTACATTTTACCTTTAAGGAATTAATCTCTTAAATATGAATTGCTCTTCTGAGATGCCTGGCAATGACAAAATGCTCTAGACACTGCCAGGAATGAGATTACAGTTGATGTTGGTATTTGTCATGATTTGCTGCCTCTTTGCCATTTTATTTTATGCTTTGAACAGGAGTAATCTGGGCTGTGCATATTAAGCACCTGTGGCTTCTGCATTCAGAGACGTGCAGAGAGAAAAAAAACAAGTTTTCTTTCAGAGGTGCTGGGTTGCACCCCCAGCCCATAGCTATGGGAGTAGTCATTTCCATCTGTTCAGCAGGAGATGACTCCCTCCTCTGTCAGATTTTGAGGAAACTTGGAATTCCTGATTTTGAGCGCAGCTGGCTGAAACGCACCCTGCCCTTTGTGAGATTCCAGGCTGGTTTGGATACAGCATTGCAAAAGCTGGCATTGCAGTCACAGCTCAGGCCACGGGCAGCTGGCAGCACTGCTCTGTGCCGAGCAGGAATCACAGCCCGGACCAGGCAGCAGCTCCCAGGGCAGCCCTGCGCTTGGGGGATGCGGCACAGACAGAGCCCCGGTGCACCTGGCCCCTCGATCTGACGCAATGCCACAGGCTCTGGGTCAGGAAGGCTCTGAGTTTCAGCTGGCTGAAGGCTGATGGGGCAGCAGCTGGGGGGGTCCTCCTCACCCAACACATCCCCATATGTCCCCCAGCCCATGGGGCACCAACCTGCCCAAACCATTGCTCCCACAAGCTGTGCCCACAACATTTAGAAACAGGCAAGCCAAAGCAAATTGTCTTTTGCCTTCAGTAAGAGTTTCTCAGGCCTTGTTGGCAAAGATAATATCTATATTTTGGAAAGTAGATGTGTAAAGCCCTATCAAGTGTCCCTCCTTCCTTCCTCCTTGCTGGCCCCCATGTGAGTTTGAGCAGTCATGTTTGTACACATTTGGTCTGTTCCCCATTCACTGTGATTTCTCTTGATTGAATAAAGCATTAATAAGATAATCAAAACAAATGCCACTCTTCGTCCCTTAAGCATGTCTAAAGCTACATAAATCATTTGACATGACGGCTGGAAAATGGGAATGGTGTAAAACTGTGCACATGGTGCCATATGGCTTCCACACAGTTTCACGATCAATCAGCATCAAATTAAAAGCAGGAATTATCATTGAAGTTGAAATGAAGTACAGATAGAGAATGCAAGTACTTAAAACTTTTGGGTCACGCTTGAGCAAGGAAATGATGCTAAGAGGTATAATTGGTTCTTTTTCAAAGGAGCCTTTAATAAGAGCTCAAAACACTTTGAGAAGGAAAGGAGTCCTGTGGTTTATCCCCAAAGAGCAGCAGAAGGCAGTGAGCTGAGGGGGTGAAAGCTGAAGCCTGGCTTTCCCCACCTGAGCCACTTTTTCTAGCGCTGCCCCCGTTCCTGAAATCTGTAAAATGGGCTGATATTCCCAGCAGCTTTGAGGGTGGATCAAAGCAAAACTCCGGAAAGCACAGACAGACCCCGCACACCGCTGCAGAGAGTAAAGCATGGTCCACCTTTGAGGACTGAAAGGAGCCTGGAGCATGCTGGACCTGACCCTGGGCCATGCACCTTCTTCTCAGCAGACCAGGGTGAGGCCGGAGGGAGCTGCCACAGCAGGGCTATATTGCATTTCTCCTCCCGCCTGCTCCAGTGAAGGGCGTCGTTCCCACCGCAGTCCCTGCCTTGCATTGTGTTGGCGAGTTGATTGCATTAGAGATTTTCCAGGAAATCTTTCCTGGAAAGATTAGCAGCTCCCTCTCCCCACCCTCCCACCCCACCCTCTATACCCTCTCTAGCCCATGAGTCCTGGAGCAGCCAGGAGGAGTTTTGGTCTGCAGGGCAAGGTCTGGTGCTGTTGCTAATTTAACTCACTTTTTCCTTTACACCAGAGCCCATGATGCACCAAGGGTTGCCCAGGTGCCCACTCTCACTTATTTTATTAAAATTTGAGACATTCTTCTTGTCAAATTAAAATAAGTATGATATCTTTGGGCAGTGCCATAAAAAAACTGGGCTCTTTTGAAAAGCAAGAGAGGCAGACAAGCCAACAGCTAGAGGTGTGGGGCTCAGAGAACATGGGGATGTTTTGAGAGTTTGGGGTTTCTTCCAGTCTTTCAGATTGAACTAAATGAATCAGGGCAAAATGAGGATGAAAATTTTGCCAGGAAAATTACCTTTTTCATACAACTCTTTTAAAGGGACAGTTCTGCCCGCAGGCTCTTGTCTTAGACTTCATCAATGCAAAGATAGGGAGAAATACTTATTGACATTTTGAGATAATATGGAGCTTTTGAATTTTATCCTCTCACGTTTAAAATTTTTTAGGTAGCTTGATTGGCTTTGCTGGTTTTCTTTAATCTCACTAATTTCTGTGGCAAAAATGACAACCTCATGTAACCAAGCCCCCACCAGGAGAGTGCCCAGACTTAATTCCTGCCCTAAGGTCGCGGATCACTTCTACTGAACCAGTAAAATCTTTCCCAGGCAGTGAAGCTGCTCATGGGACCTTGGCTTGGCTGAACTGGTGCATGGATAAGTGGAGCTGCAGAGGAAAGAAGGTTCCAAATTTCCTTGGGCCGCGGTGCCTGCTCAGATGCTTCTACTGTTGTGAACTGAGGGAGCAACAAAGCAAAGGGAGATGGCAGCACTAATTATGGTTGGGAAAAATCTGGGAGTCCCTGTTGCTCTCACCAGACTATTTATTTAAATATGGAAATATTCTCCTTAATGAGACACATGAAGCAAGAGCTCCTGCTCCCCTGAGCACCCTGAATATCCTTATATCACCAGTCTGTATTCCACAAAGGCACTTTCCAAATCCATCACAAGCTCCCCTGAAACCCTCCACCCTCTTTGTTTCCCTCACCGACATCAGTCCCAGCAGACTTCATCATTTAAGTATTACAAACCTTCTCATTTTCTGCTTGTTTGTGTCCATTTGCTCTGCTGGCAAAACTCGTATTGGGATTTTTGTGTGTTACTCTTTTCTAAAGAAACAGGAAGTTAGCTCGGAGTGCCATGGAGTGCCATGTCCCTTCACTTGAGCTTCACATGTTTTGACAGGAGTATCACAGACCCCTTCCATGTCAAAGAAAAAGCTTGTCTGACATTTAAAGTCATATTTCAACAAGTTCTTCAATTGTTCCATCAAACTGGGGAGGGGAAGAAAAAAAGGCAAAGCAAACAAGGTACACTTTTGCCCTGTTTTTAAAGGAGACATCCACCCCACACACCCACCGCTGTTTCAGGCAAAATGCCAGCATGGGAGTTCAGTGAATTATCACCTTTTTTGCACAGCTGAAAAATAAATGTTTCCCTTTTGAATGGGTAGTTCTGCAGGGGCCAGACCCAACAAAGAGCTCTGGGGAGAGGGAACCCCAGGGAAGGGACACCCCATGTGGTGTCCCCTCATGGGCACAAAGCCACCAAGGGACCATGGCTTCTCCTGCCTCCCCATCTGCATCCAAATGAGGCTTGGGACTAAGGCGGGGCTGGAAGGAAGAGTGGTTTTTAAATAATAAATGTGTAAATAAGGAATAAAACAAACATTGCCAAAGGCCCCAGGTAAAAAAAAAAACCCCGAAGTGAGCCGGAACGTTATGCAATCCAGGGAGCATCTGGGAGTACTTCCTTCACTGTTTGCATTACAACTGGCACCCGAAAAAGTTCACACCTGTGTTGGGAACCTTGCCTAGAAAAACCCCAGCCAAATATTTGAAACAAACACATTTTCAGACTTTTCTAATCCCAAGGCATTTTTGCAGGCATTGCCGAGGCTCCAAGCATGGAGAGGAGAACGAAGTGTCACTCAGCCAAGCCCAGCTCTCCTGCCTTGTGCAAAGCCCCCCCCAGTGGGATGACCACAGCCAGGTTGGGAGCTGGATTGGGATGGGACGGGTTTCCTAAAGAAAAGGCTTCTCCAGCTCCCAGTCACACCTTCCACTATGGGTGTTGTAGGGAAGAACATTATCAGCTCAGCATCTCCAGAAGGAATGGAAGAGCACCCTGATTCCAGCAGTCTCTGAAGCTAAGAAGGACCAGATAAAGCCATTGGACAATGTCGCCATAAAAGAAAAACAGGCTCAAAATGACAAGAGGTGAGTTAAGCAAGCGTGCTGTGCTCAGGGAGGTGTTCTGCTCGCTCTCCCAGGGAGGTTTGACAGTAGCTTAGTAACTCCATGTCACCAAAATATTGCTGGGGTTTCCAGCCTGGCAAAGCCTGTGGACTGCATGGAGACCAACTGTGTCAACAAACAAAGCAACCCCTCGGTGCTGCTCTCTGTTTAGCTAAGCACATCTTCCTGAGAGAAAGAGAAGGGTAATTCCTCAGCTATTTATAGGGGAATTTACAGCACAAGTCGCTTGCCCTTGCCTCGTCCTGCAGATGCCTGGGCTGTGTGTTTGAGCCCACCTTGCTCCATGTGCAGAGGTGGCTCCTGCCAAGCAGTAGCCAGACAGCTGGGCAGACAGAGATAATTAGCAGAGTCCCTCGGATCACCGGACTGTCTGTGTGGTCCTGCTCTTCAAAGCAGTGAGCCTCCAGCCCAGACCCAGCGTAGGAAACGCTCGGAGGTGGTTTGTGGAGAGGACAAACTCCCCGCTGGCCGTGCCTCGAGGAGCTGGGCCGTGCTGAAAGCAGCTCTGTGAGTTTTCTGCCTCATTCAGGAAGGGCGTAGGGAAGGGGAGCTGGCCCTCCCTGCCACCACTCATCGTGCCAGATGGGGGGCGGGACATGGACTCAGCCCCATAACAAATGTTCCCCATGGAGGAGCACAGAGGTCCCTGAGCCAGGCAAGCCAACAGCTCCAGCAGATAAAGCCAAGGTTGAAAGTCATCTCTGTGAGGCTTCAATGGATGACAGAGCCATCAGGGCTGGAGGTGGGCTCCTGCATGGCTGGGAGGGAGGATTTAGGTTCAGATGTGTCTTGCTGGGGTGCCACCAAGAGCCCCACAGTCCTCTGTGAGGGCTGCTGGCCTCATCACGTCAGTGCCACTGACAGAAGCCCTTGGAGGGGATATATCTGACAGTCACATCAGTCCTATTCCCCCCACAGGTGATGCCAAGTGAGAAGCCTCTGGTAAGTACTGATTTTGTGCTTCTTTTTATCACAGAACACCAGGCTCCCTGGGTAAAACTAATGCTTCAATTATAATCTTTGGATTTAAGGGTGAAGAACTGGAAAAGACCTCTGAATCCTGTCTCCTGCAATCACAAAAAAAAAAAAAAAAAAAAAAAAAAAAAAAAAGCTCATAAAATCTCTTTCAAAGACAAAAAAGCTCCTTTTGGAAAACTGAACAGTTTTAGCTGTCATTGTTTATCCCAGGCTTGTAGGAGAGGAAGGTTTCTGAAGGCAGGGCTCAGCCCATGAGCATCCCCCTTCCAGTTAAGGAGAAAAATAAATATATCAAAAGCTCCAGAAGAAGGTAGGACAGGCAGCTCCTGGACTGGCATAAGCCAACAAAGAACTCTTGCTCCTGGAGCATCTTGTGTCAGCCAAAGAACTGACTCAAGAGCTGCAGGTGAGTAGTGAAGAAGCAAACATCCTCATCTGCTATGACAGGAAAGAGGCAGCGATACACCACTGCACTTCCAGTTTCCAGTTATTCTGGGAGAGGATTCAAAGCCCTGCTTGAATTAGCCAAATATGTGAGTATCCAGACCCCATGTTCTTCTTTCAGCATCTAAAACCTGAATTCCTGACAGGAAAAGCAGAAAGCAGCAACAAGGGAGTTACAGGCACTTTACAAATGCTCCCTTGCAGGGCAGATTTGCTCCCACGGTAGCCCTGCAGTTTTCCAACAGAGAAGAGGACTGCAGTTTGTTCCTGAGGTTCATCCCACCAGCCTGACCTGTCCTGGCTGGCATTAAGAGAGGCTGACTCAGTGCTCTTCACTGTTGGTGGCATCTAAATTACTCGAGCTGTGGGTCAAATGGTGCCAGCATAGTTCTGTCTGACTCTGCATCTGCACGGATGTCCCCATCCCCAGGGCAGCTCCCTGCGCGCAGCGTGTGCTCTGTTTCTCTCTCTGCAGAGAGAAATGTAATGGCATGTTTGTGACTGCTGCACCCTTGCTGGAGTCTCAACAGCTCTGCTGGTGTCTGGGCTCCTGAGGGAATAAACAGAGAGGGGAGAAAGAGCCAAAGCACCAGGGGAAATGAGAAAGGAGACAGGGAGCTGCCAACAAAAGCTGCCTCCTGCCTGTTCAGACAAAGCTTGTCTCTCTGCCAAAGTGGCAGAAAAATGCTGCCCTATAAAAGCAAGCAAGGAGAAGTAAAGCAAGAGGTGCCCCTCATTGCTGGCTGGTCACTGGGGTCTGTGTGCCAAGGCTGGCCCTGCAGAGTAGCCTCCAGAGGATGGGCACACCAGGCACTGGTCCTGCTGTGTGCACAGCTGAGGGGATACATCTGCATCCTGCTGTGGAGGATGGGAGGGAGGAGCAGGGAGAGGTACCCAACCTTCTGTCTCCTTAAAATGCCCCTCCTGGCATTAAGGCAGTAGGGAGCTCTATAAACTGTCCTTTTTAAAGAACTTCTGTCTCCATCTTTTCTGGATTAAACTGTGCCGCCTGTCTCCAATCTGAATGTGAAGTCAAATCGGCTACAACATGTCTGCAGAAGCCCTGAGTGGAGCCTGGGACACTGTCGGGGTTTGAAAATACTCCATTCGAAAATCCTTCAAGGTTCAAAGCTCTCAAAGCAGAGTCCACCAGAGCTGCTGATAGACATCCCTCTCCTTCCTGCAGGCTTTTGGCTCACTGCTGAGCTGGGACACAGCGGAACTTTGACGACAGTCCAGGATTTTGGAGAAGACTGCGGTGGCCAAGCAGAGGAGGAACCCAGCTGCAAGTCAGGAGACCCAGACTGAGCTACCAGCTCCATGATTATGGATGTGCTGTGTCCTTTCCCCATTTATTGCTGACATCCTGATAAAGCCTTTTGCGACATCAGTCATCTTAAAACAATAAAACTCATAAAGCAGACCAAACATCTTTTTTCCAAACACACCAGCGTTAGTGACTTCAGATCTGTATCGGCCATAAGAGTGATTTTATTATAAAAAAATAGCTTTTATCAGTCCAATATTCTTAGCACAGGCTACTTTAATGGCCTGGAGTTTATTTTCCTGAACTGCCACACACAGTCACCACCGAGGAAAACAGAGAGGACTTGATGAGACTCCAGAGCATGCAGATATTTCTTTACAGCTTTAAAAGTGATTTACTGCTTGCACACACACAACGGTCCTGGATGTTTTGGATTCTGAGAAGTTGCACAGAGGGTTGTACTTAAGGTGTCCAGGGGAAAGCTTTATGTGGGCAATTAAAGCACAGAGACACCCCACCCTAACAAGCACAGGGATGCTGTTTGGCAAAGACTGAACTATTGCCCTTTTTGTACTTGGCACTCCAGAAGCCATCACAAAGTCAACTTCAACTCCAAGAGTCCAATTTTCCTGGCAATCATTATTCAGCAATGTCCTGAATATTTCCTGATTATTTTTTTCTCTTTTTCCCTGCATGGGAAAGTAAAGCCCAATTTCTACAAATACTTATGGCAAAGATCCTGATTTCTGTGCTTGCATGCTGCTGCCAGTAAAACCTGATGGATTGGGTATCAGTGAAAAGTGAATACAAAGGATGTGATCACAGGCAAATTAATGTAAAAATCCCAATGAATATTCATGACATTTTTGTGGCATTCAGCCATCGACAGCATTTTGGACTTCCTCCAGCAGCATCACAGCCAGTTGTGGGGAAGGGGAAAAGCTTTGCTCTTCAGACAGGAGTTATCAACCCTTCACTGCTAAATTAGGACTAATACAACTTTATTTTCCAACACTTGGCACAGCCTGTAAGTATCCTAAACACAACCCTCAATCCCAGTACCCTCCAGTTATCCTTGATGTGCTTTACCCCTGCAGCCTCAAAATACAGGGAAAACACCAACGTCTCCAAATAATTTCAGATCCACTGACTCCTCTGCTAAAGACCAAACAGCAAGTGGGGGACTGCCTTTCTCACAGAGATTTGGGAGAGCATTTGGCACAGAGCAGAGAGCCTGAGCTCAGCCAAGTCCTCTGGGTGCTGCTAGAAGGCATGCTAGAAGTAATATTTCTCCTTATCAACAAAAATTTTAACAAAATCTTTGTATATTTACTCCTTGTTCATGGGAACCTTGTTGACTGAGAAAGTCTGTTGTGGGTGGGGAACAGACACACTTCCCTCTGGCAGCCTCAGCCACCTGAAATACCATCTCCAGAGAAATATCTTCATTAAGGCAGATAGTGTTTGCTTGCTGCAGTGAACATGACAATAAAATATGTTTAAGCAGACCATAAAAATTAAATAGTACATCCATTACATCACAGCTACCACACTGCCAGGGTGTTTGGTTTGTTGGATCCACAAACCTTTAGCAGGAAAGGCTCTATAAATTCAGTCAACTTGTGATATTGCAAGATGTCAGGTCATGTCCTTAAAATGTGTTGTTTCATTGTGAAATTTTGGTTTACCAGAGGTTAATAAACCAGCCACTGCTGCAAGAAAGTGATGGTGTCTCTCAGTGCTCACCAGATATTTATGCAATCCTGACCTGGCACAAGGGCAATGGTGCCCAGTGAAGGATGCCAGTAGGAGCAGGAACCTCAGCCCAAACATCTGAACCCAGCTGGGAAGCACTGACAGGTTTTTTAGGTCATAATCTGAGGTTTTTTCCTGCCACCCCTCCCACTTCACCAAGTGCT
Organism: Eulacestoma nigropectus; assembly: GCA_013397775.1. Lineage (NCBI taxonomy): Eukaryota > Metazoa > Chordata > Aves > Passeriformes > Eulacestoma > Eulacestoma nigropectus. Next base: position 283,999 of record VZTE01005662.1, on the reverse strand, counting down.
CTAGCAGACCTTAAATCCAGTTCAAAACCCACCAGAGCCTTTTCCAGTCTCTCTTGAGGGACATGATAAACTTGTGCCAGTAAAACTGAAGGCAAATGGCTTCAGTCTGACCTGATGTAGCTCTGCTGGGATCAGTCTGACTTGGCCAAAGAAAAGACAAATATTCTCTCCACACACAAAACAAGACAAAGCTGCAGAAAGTTGCTTGACAGCTTTTTGTCATACAGAGGCACTTTCAGAGTTGTCAGGACATGAAAGCAAGCTCTACTAAATAATATTTGACTTGAGTATTATGTCACATGAAGTAAACATCATCTGTTGCCCTGATGGCTTGCTTTGGGTTGGAAAACAACCTCCACTGCCAAGGCACCCAGGCAAATTCCTAAAAGAGGCTCTTGCCCAAGTGCTCAGAGCAGAGTTTTTTGGCTCCACAGTGTTCGAGCTGGGATTGGACAGACAGATGCAGAGGACATCGGAGTACTTTCAAATCCCATCGAGCTCAGACAGATGAGTAGGACTGCATTCTGCTCCTTGCTTGATTCCCAGATGTTCATGGACAGCGTTTGAGTCTGTGGCTGGGTTTCCAGCTTGGGACAATCCCAAGGAGTCACTCGTTTGGAGACCAACAGTCATGAGAAAAGTTGCGCCAAGAGTGCAGAACCACAGGGGAAGGTAGAAGAGGTGTACAGAGATTTTGGCTGTGGTAAAGGTCAGGTTTATCCAGTGTTATCAGTCAAGAAATGAAAACAGCAGAGAAGCTACTCCAAAATTTCACCCTGGAAACTAAACTGCTTGAAGGGAGAAAAAACATGTAGGGGGAAGAATCAAAACCAGAAGAAAGTGTTAGACTAATGGTTGGACTCAACCTTAGAGGTCTTTTCCAACCTAAACGATTCTATGATTTTGCTTGGGAGAGGAATACCACCTGATGCATCAAGGAGAAATTAATCCCAGTCCGGAAAATGCTATGAAGAGCAACCTGGGTTGTGCATGCACCAGAAAAGGGGTTTGTCTCCCTCTAAGAATGTCCCTGGAGACACCAGGAGGGGCAGAGGGGCAGACACTGTCCCCCTCTCTCCAGCACAAGAAGCTGGGAGCACCAGGATGCAGCGATGGTCTGTGCGGTGAGGCGGACAAGCCCTTGAGCAGGGCAGTCCCTGGGCAGGGTCATGAGCAGCACAGTCACTCAAGGAACACCCACAGCATTGCAAATAACAGCAATGCCTTCAACTCAGTGCCTTCAACACAAAGAGCACCTGGAAAAATCAGTTTTCTTGGAAAAATTCCAGCAAAGCGCTATGGAAGTGACTCCACCCCACGGAGGTTTTGCACACGTAGAATCACTCCTGCATGGAGAAGTCACAGTTTTGGGGCATGCATGGTTCCCCCAGAGAGCCCTGCAGGAAAACTCCTGCAGGAAAACTGTCGGAGAGCCTGAGCTGAGTCCAAGACAATGGGGTTGGCTTGGGAATGGCTGTGATTTTTACAGCCCTAAATTTGATAGATTACCAAGATTTGTTCTGTTTGTTTTTTTAAGGGAAACGTTTTATGGAACCCAAAAGTATTCTGCTAACGAAAATAAAAAAGCCACTTACAGAAGGCTTTGTGAGCCACCACACAGACAAATGTTACTAAATACAGTGTTTAACTGGGATTAGAGACGTGGACATTAAATACCAACAGGCAACCTCTGGTGTGGGAAGTCCCCAAGCCATCGATTGCTGTGGATCAAAACAATGCTGAGAGTGGTATCAGGACCCTTTTGCTTTGTCTTTAGGCTTTTTCTCTCAGCATCTGCTCCACAGTCCCAAACATGAGGCAGGGCTAAGCTTTGGTCTGACCCAAGGAAGGGTCCTAACACCCGCCACATACAGGATCTCATTTTGTGGTCAAATTGCAAACATCTCCTGGAGATCCTAGGGATTTTTCCTCTGGATTAAGTACAAAAGCCTGCTGGTGGTTTACAGACAAATGCCTTAAATATAAATGCATGACTTTTTTTTGTAGGAAAAGATGTTCTTTCAGGAAGAGAAGGAAAAGAAAATGTGAGCTAATCAGCGCAAAGACAGAACAAATGTGTTCATGGCCAAAAACCCCTTAAATTCATTGCCATAAAAGATAAAAACTGAATGCGTAATGAGAGCACAGCTCCATCACAGTAGGAGGAAAACTGGATAAAAATGCAGAGGTTCTTTCCCTAAACAAATATTTTCTACAGGAGGAAAAATGGGAAAATATAAAGAAACACAATTATCCATCAACTGCTTAGGCAATTTTCTCTTCGTGTCCGGTATAACAAGTGCAATTTAACACTTTGGGAATACAAAGCGAGAATTGTGTACTGGACCTGACAAACACATGATGGACATTAGTAGTGGAAATTCAAGTCTTCCCAGCCAGGCAGACATGCCCTGGGAGGGGGCCACACTGTTACCAATGAGGAAGGGGAGAAAAGGAAAACACAAAGACGAGCAAAGGAAGTCGTCAGTGAAGCTGGGGTAATAGAAAAAACCCCCAAACTTAAATTAGGTCCAGACAGTCTCCCTTGATGCCTTGGTGCTGGTCCAGAGGGTCCTGGGAAGTCTGAGCATCTCTCCTAGATGTGTTTAGATAAGGCAGGTCGGTGTCAAACCACACTGCAGAAGGTCTCCCCTGGCTGGGGTCAGCCTCTGCCAGTGCCCAGCCTGCCATTGCCGCAGCCCCTGCACATGGACAACTCCACATCTGCAGCTTGGCTGGTTTTGTGGGAAATGATGTTTTTAAGGAAGATGAGGAGAAGCGAGCGGCTGCCACCCCAGCAGAGATGGAGCACACAGGATGCTGGCCAAGCCAAGGCCGGGGCTGTGCGTCATTGTGAGCTCTGCTAACGCTTGCCTGATAACAAGAGCGTGGCTTGGTTGCAGCTGGGCTGTCCCAGTGGTCCCCAGCCCCAATGGCCAGTGGGAGACTGTAAACAGTCCAAAATCAAGGAGAAAACCACATGCCTAAAGATATCCTTCCCCATTCATTCATCTGCAGAGCCTCCCCTGCACACTAAATGATTTCACTGCGCTTATTTTATGTTGCGCTTTTCAATGGTTACGGTTGTCAGATGCTTTCAGTGACAAGACACTGGTTTTTCAGTTGCTGTTGCCAAAATTCAACTATCGGGGCTTAAATTTTCCAAGCAAGCATCTGCTACAGTCTAAATCTTGGGGGGAAAACACTTGAAATATGTCTCGTCTTTCGTAGAATGAGCTCATGGAAAATAGGGTTGTTTTGTCTACATTTACAAAAAAAAATTAAAGAATCCTCAGTGTTTCACAGAGCAACACAAACATTTCCATACAATAGAGTGAAACATTAAAGTTTGCCGGAGGAGAGAGGAGTTTGCAAGTTCAAAGCCATGAGAAGGAAAACATCGCTGCTGGAGAGGCTGAGCAGTGGCCAGGACATTTTCTCCATCTCTCCAAATGGGAATCTGCCATCGGACAGAGCCGCTCCTGGGACAAACTCAGCACCCCACTGGGAGAAGTTGGAGCAGTCAGGAGACCCCGACTGGGTGGAGCATTTGCACTGAAGATATTCCAGAACTGTCTGGATGCAATCCTGTGCCATGTGCTCTGGGACAACCCTGCTTGAGCAGAGAGGTTGGACCTGACGACTCGCTGTGGTCTCTTCCAACTGACCCATTCTGGGATTCTGTGTCCACATGTGCATCTGAGAGGGTGTCCCATGGATGCTTGGCCTGAGCACATGGTTTTTTGCAGCACAAATGCAACATGGTCCTGTCTGGAGAGCACTGCAAAGGTATTTTCCAGCTACTTCAAGATGCAGCTGTGATTACATCATTCATTAATTTGTGGTAGAGACAAGTATCCCATAACTCAAGACAAAGAGAGATTTCTAGTGCTTTGACACTAGAGATTAAACAGAAATAAACATCAGTATCAGTAAAAATGACTGCAAAACAGCAGAAAGGGTAAGTGGTTAAGAACAGATAAAGATCAGTTCTGTTAGCCTATAACAAGGATTTAACTGCAGGGAGGAGAAGGTCACATAGAGACCGTGACAAATTGACAAGTTCTTCACTGTTTATGAATAAAGGAAATAGTTAAAAGAATAAAGAGTGTTTCTAGAGAGGCGAGGTGTGCACAGGCATGGAGCTGTGCATAGTCCACTAAGCTGAGTGTGCTGCATTTCAGTCTTGCCTGGCTTGAGAAATGGCTCTGAGGTACCTCATACCAGCATGGGCTCTTGAACTTAACAGATTAATTAATACCTGGTTGTCCAAACCTAATTGTCTCTAAGGGACAGTGGTGTTTCCACTGAACTCAGTAGCTGCCTCCGCGGCACACACATACCAGTCATTAAATCCTACTACTTTCTAAATGTTTGGAAGGGAGTACACAAAAAAGGCCCATAAACAAAGACAGCAGCAGTAGATATGTTCTTCTGGATCTTTATAGCCTGTTTGGGATCGGTAACATATGGGCTCTGCCATGCACTCCACAAGGGATCAAATCCTATGTAAAGCGATGCCAAAACCTTCCTTTGTTCAAGGTGTGTTCCAGGGATTCACCAACCTTCATCCCTTTAGCAGGTCCCTGGGAGCATCACAGCTGGCAGTTGTGACCAGCACGATTGGGTCACTATGAGCCCTCACCCTGCTCTGCCCTTCATGCACTTTTTTGCCTTTTTAAGATCCAAGTTTTCAGATGTACTTCACAACAACCCAACTGTTGTCTGTTCGTGCCAGTGCTGGGGGGCTGCACACACTTGGAGATAGCATCTGCATCATTTAAGCATCAGAGGATGCCATGACACTGTTTCAGTAAGAGTCAAGAAAATCAAAAATTTTTAAAGTCAGTGAGTGACTAAACAAAATAAGTTAAATACACCTGTTAATCTTAAACCAAGAGGAATGTTTCAGGAAAACACTCTCATCTCCTCCCTACCCTTTGAAAAACTTCAGATAAAGTCTTCAACACATAACATGGTTTTCTTCAATCAAAATAAAATAGTCTGCATCACTTTTGAGTTGGCTTATTTTTAAAAAACTTTTCTGGTTTTAAAATTCTGAAATACACTCAAACCTGAAGGATGACAGAATGAAGCATGAGGATTTTTAAAAAGCTTTAGTAGAAAAATTAAAGACTCAGCACGCTCAGCCTCAGTTCACAAGAGCTTTACATCTTCCAAAACCTAATTTTAAACTTGTATCCTTCTCTTCAAGGATTCACCAGCTCCTTTGCAGCATCCTGTATGTAACCTGATGGAAACAAGACTCAGGGAAAGGGCTCAGGCACATCAGTTTGGGCACTGTCCATGTCCTTCTTGCACCTGCGGGACATCTTGCTGAGGGACACTGGTGACATGGGAGAGCCCACAGCAGTGCCACTAGTGACTGCCAGCCTTGACATCCTGCAACGCCTTGCCCCAACCAAAACAGCACTTATCCACAGGCAGAAGCACATGCTTAAAAAACCTCCAGGATTATGAAAAAAAACCTCATAAAGGCACATAAACCTGAGGAGTTTCCCTTAACAAACTGGGCACATTCACATGAATGAAATTCTGCAGGTTTTTCTGTGACTGTAAAGAAATGCCAAGAAGTATCTCTTGTATAGGAAAGGGCTCCATTTCTTGCAGTACCACAGGCTCCACATCCTGAAAAGCTCAGAATGGACCAGGCAGCAAGGAGGACAGGGACGATTCCCCAGACTGTTCTTAAAGGGTATTCTAAAAATATGGCCAGCACATGGAAAATATTTGGAACAGCCTTCATAAAAAAGGTTTTGTTCTATCTGTTCGAGTGAAGATATTTATGGTGTCTGCTGTGTCATTCCAGATTTGTCATGGGCCATTAAATATCCACCTGGATATTGCATCATTTAACTACTGGAATGCGTAAGCATTTCTGCTGCCTGTGAAAGAGCAGCTCTGAGCTGTGCAGAGCATTAAGTGCACTGCTCTACTTTAACAAATAAATCAGAAAGTGGAGCAGATAATACAACTGTGTTCAGTTGTGGTGGACTGACTGTTATGTATATTTATTTCTTTTAACTGGTCATGACAAGAATGTGAGAAGGGACTGAATATATTATTTCTGGCCTTTCCTTGAGTTTGTTAATCTTCTCCAGGTGTAAGCAGCATTTTGGTGATCCATCTGAGCAGGTCTCTTCTCAAACCAGACACTGCACAAACACAGTCAGAAGCCTCACACACAGGCAGATGCCTGGTATGGACAAAAAAAAGCTCATCTTGTGTCAAGACCGTGCTCCAAACTTTGTGCACCTGATGGTGGAAAACCCACCTCACTCAGCCCAGGTGGCTCCAACCTGTCAAGATCTGGAACAGGATTCTGAAACAGCATCTCAAATTCTGCTTTAGTGCATGAAATGCCCATACAAACACTGCTGGTTTTTGGCATGCAATGCCTCAGAAATGCATCCAGCCTCAGGCAATGCTTTTCAGACTTGTCCCCGCGCAGGCTTGTCCAGCTGCTTCACATTTGTGTTCCAGTACCATCCACCTCTTTGAAGTGTGGCTGGTGACACACAGGGGGGACTTTGGGGGACATCCAACTTTACTACAAACACTAGCACGATGTCTAAGGTGGAAGGAAAGATCCATGGTTACGCAAGGCACTGAAATGGATACTCCTCAAGAGAAAGCATCTAATGACGTATGACTACAGACCTCCTTGGTGGTCCTGGTTTATCCAACACTTTAAAAAAAGGTCTCATACTGAACTGATGGAATCAAGGGGACATTATGGTTTTACTGCTGTTGGATGTTGGCACCTGGTGTACGAACAGGGACAGCACTGGAAAGAGCTGATTCTGCCAAAGCTAGGGGGTTTAAAATACATCTATTTCTTTCCAGTCCTCAGTGGGGATGGTGGAAAGGAACCTAAGCCCTCTCCAAAATCAAAATGTAGTTATAGAAGATTATTAGAGAAATAAAGTGGTTTCAGTGGGAGTGATTTGTCCAGGCTGGAGAGGAAACTGGATTTTGGGGGTGGCTGTCCCGGGGCAGCCTCTGAGCTGAGTGCCTGCTTGAGGGCCAGAAGCCCCATGGCCTTTGGCCTTGGCACATGTCATCTCACAGAGTCCCTGGGGAATGTGGATATTTGGAGCATGTCAAAGGGGTCAGAAAATCTGGCAGGTCTCTGCCCAGATGACGTAAGCTTTGAAAGAACTTCGTAGGAATCAGAGTCCTGCTGGGGAGAAAGCAAAATGTCTGCAGATCCTCAGCTGCAGGGGAAAGAGCAGGTCTTTCTGCTGATGCCTTAGGTTTTAACTTTTATATTTTTTAAGCCCTATACTGCTTAGTGTGGAACTCTGAGGTTTCTTGTAGCCTGTTCATTTCTGCTCTCTCCTGCTAGGTAGACATAAAGCCTCTCCAGGCCTGCTCTCCAAGGACACTCAGACCGTCCTAGGCCCAAAATGTGTAAACCAAAGACTCTAAAGGAGGGGGCAAGCTGAGGGGAACTACATCGTTAACTGAAGCTTTAATTGGAGAATTAACCCTGATATGCAAATGAACCAAACCTATAAAAGTGTGAAGAGCTCGTGACCTCGGGTCCATCTTGGGGCCCATCTTGGCAATAGCCTCTGGCTCCCCAGGGGGTACCTTTGAAGGCCTTTCAAATAAACACCTACCTTCATTCCCTTACTCCTGTCTAGTCTCTGTTTTTAGGAGGCCTCTTAAGGCATCACTGCAGGAGGGTTTTCTGGTTCTCTGCAAGTCACCCAGCATGCCCAGGCTCCATCACATATCCAGTTAATCCTGGTTGTCACTGGAGTGGCGGCAGCAGCAGCTGCAGAGGCACAGGTTGGTCTCAAATAGGATGTTGATCCCTCCCAGAGCAGCAGGACATTTTCTTTTGTAATTCCAAGGGATTGGAATCTGATGTGTTTCCTCTTATAAGCGGCTCACAACAGAGGCCCCCACCCTCCTTCTCTGATACCAGCAGCATGGAACACTGAGCAGGCAGAGGAAGGAAATTCAGTAAGATCAAGTCCCCTTACAGAACAATTTTATCAACAATTTCTGAGCTGCTCAGCCCTTCCCAAGCCCAGCAGAGGCAGGTGTTCCCAGTTTTCTGTAAACCACCAGAGAAGTGTGAAACAGCTCTTACTGTACTGGGCCATATGGATAGAAAATCTGCCTCCAGGACAAATGTATTTCAAATAAACCTGTTCTCAAGACACACTCTAGGTTTAGCCTATAAACTCTGTAGCACTCGTTTTGGAGGGGAGAGGGGAACTGTTTTCCTTGGCATTTCCCATCCCTTTTTGCCTCAGCTGCAGACAGAAAGAAAGCAAAACACACGTGGTCCCCAGGATGGGGGAGGAGAGGGAGATTTTGCAGGCATTGGCATTAGGATGCCGTGGTACTCTAGAGAACCCCTCCAGTGCCACCCAGCAGGAAACCAGCAGCTCACTGTGATCAACCAGAACAACGAGCCCTGGAGCAGATACTGCAGTGAACAGAAAAGGAAAGTCTGGCTAAAATGTGCAAACACAGCCTATCAATGCAAGGCAGAGAACAGGCAAACAAATAATGGCACCAGATAGAAAAGTGATGAATACAAAATTTCCATCCTGAAAAAATTGTCTTCTTACTGCTTTGCCCTCTTAGATTCTATTACCTGAATTTCACCAACAACCCTCAAGTCCACAGGGTACTTCAGACTGGTTATTCCCTTAGTTCAAATACAGGAAAACTCCACGTGGCCTCATTACAGAGGAAGCAGGAACCTTGGCAGTGGAACCCATCGTAGAGCAACCTGTCCTGATAGCTGTGAGCAAAGAGCAACAGGTAAGATCCAGGTTGATATTTGATTTGCTTCTTTCCCAGACTAAGATCTGACTAGTAACAGCTGCCTATTTTATGGCTGTCTCTTTTTATTACTTTATTTGCCCCCATGCCCCCCAAAAA
>VZTE01005662.1:254838-270791 GCA_013397775.1 Eulacestoma nigropectus | reverse complement strand
AGAAGAAAAAAAAAAAAAAAAAAGAGAAGAATGAACACAGAAAGCATGTAAATAATGAAAATTTCTATAGAAATTGTCTCTCGTGAGCTCATTGGATTTGAGCCAGGGTTTGATGCCAAGATTTCTAAAGGACAAGAAGTCCTCCTGAATGATCCAGGAGTGTAATCCAGGTTTTCACCTCCACCCCCTCCCTGCCATTTTGTAGGCAAAAAGAATATTCTCACATCAGTACCAGTTTGATATGGTATTTGATCTGCTCTGATTTACAGGCTATGTTCAAGTGTGAGAGGTTACAAAGAATCTTCTTCCTAAAAGGACACAAAACACAGTCTGTCCTAATTATGTCCCTCAATGTACTGGGGCTATCTCAGCTGTTTGGAGCCTGCAGTTGTAAGGGAGATATGTAAGCATCTTGGTTTATTACTGGTTTGTAATTCTGTTCTTGCAGTAAGACAAGCACCATCCTCCTCAAAAAAAGAGGTTTGTAATGAGAGGGAGAGGAGAGAAAAGAACACCTCTATCCTGCAGGGACCAGCTGCAAAATCCCTGCATGAGGAAAGTCAACCAAAGGAAAAAGCTCTGCAGGAGCAATGCTGAACATGCAGGGCTCAGCTCCTTAGGACCAGTGCAGGAGGACAGAGACTGGGCATGGCTGAGCATAGATACATGAACAGATAATAAATTAGTTTTGTGTTTAGACCTCCTGAGGAAACAGGGACAATTAGCAGCGACATGGTAATTCAAGGTACAAGTCAGTGACAGTCACTGCAGGGCTCTACAGGATCCTGGCAGGAAATCGCCCTCTGAGGGGCAGTCCCTGAGCTGTTACCACCATTACGACCAGTGGGGATAATTCGAGATAATTTTCAAGATTGGTATTATTTGTGTCATGCCAGCCAGCATTTATCCTGCGGGTCAAAACTCAGCACTCGTTTAAAACACATTTCAAAGCATTACCTGCTCGGGCATCTGGAAGTGCTTAGGCACATGAACCTGTTTGCTATTTACACTGCTTAACTGTTCCCATGTTAGACTGCGGTGGAAAGTTGGGTGACAGCAAAGAAAACAGCAAAGAGCAAGACTCAGTGCCTTTTCCAAGGCAAAAGGATGATAAAAGTGCACTGGTAGCTTTGTTTGCTCTTTGGCTTCTCCTTATCTCATGCCTTGAGAGCCCTGGGGAGCGAGTAAAAGGACAAGGGTAAGAAAATGAAGAGTAGCCATGACTTCAGATGAGGAGCCACCCCAATAACATCAGGATGAAGGCTGCCAAAGTCTGATGGAGAACAGGAGCACCCAGAAGGGAATCTGCAGGGAAGAAGACCTTAACGAAGGTTGCCTCAGCTGGGATGCTGAACAGATGGGATCCAGTGAGGAAGGATCTTCTGCCAGGAGCCATAAAGCAGAAGGAAAGCCCATGAGAACTGCCATGAAGGGCTGCAAGAATGCTTCATGAGCACTGCTGAACTGCCAGAAAGAAGTCCTAGGCCTGCAAGTCACAGAAAAACTGCCCACAGCACATCCTGGGTGATAATGACAAAGTTCAGTGCAGGTTTGTGCTAATAGATCACACCTCCACATGCCACATGTGGTGGCTGGCAGAAGAAAAGAGCAAGATTACAGCAGAAGGCAGGCCAGGATGTTTAAAACCTTCCAAATAGCCGCACTCCAGATGCAAGACTATCTTATGCAAACAACAGCAATCGAAGTTCAATGCTGAGAGAGGCAGTGCTGCTCACGCTGGAAGGTGCCCACAGCACCACACGGGGCACAGAGTGACCCACAGCAGCAGAAGGGACAGGGAAGAGCTCAGCTGAATAGTGAACACCCTTCAGTGAAGCTCCATCCAGGAGAGCAATTCGGAGACAAGAAGGGATGTGCCACTCTGCCGCAGGACACTCCATCCCTGGAGGACACAGGGCAAAGAAGGATTCAGAGAAGCTGAACAAACACTGAGGTAAGAAGAAAGTTCCCCTCTGGAGAGCCAGAACCAGTTACCTTAAAAGGAAACAAAAAAGGAGGAGACAAAGGAATCCACTTTCTATTATTTGAAGAAAGCTGATGAGGAATTCCTGTCTTCCTCCTCCTGTGACTCCAGAACTACCAGAGCAAGACCAGTCCAGAGAACAGCAAAAAGGACAGATTTGTTCAGTCTCATCACTGGGACATGGAGGCCACTACTGTAAGATGTCACTGAAACTGAAGTCCTCATTAGCTTCAGGAGACAACTGCAATTGAGACAGGCATGAATATACTGAATTATCCCTCAGACCCCAGGCTGGGCACATGTTACATCTTGGAATTATTCGGTAGAGCAGTTTTAGAGATGCTATGCACCGATCTGCCTGCTGCAAAGTTTGAATGCCTTCCCCAGCAGCAGGATGAGCCCCCGTGGCAGAGGCAAGGGCAGGCAGCAGACGTGGCAGCGCTCAGCGCCGGGTGACACACGCGTGGCAACGTGAGGACAGGCACCTGCCAGCTCCCAAAGCCAACAAATTCCTGAGCCAGCAGCAGAACAAACACAACAACGACTTGCCCCAACAGCAACTTGGGGCTGCAGTCCCAGCTTGTCTGCAGTATCAATAAATTGTTCCTTGTAAAAGTGTGGGGTTTATTTGCTCTGTGAACACCCGTGCAAATATTCAAGGGTATTTCTTCTGAGCTTGGGGGTTATTTTAAATCTTCAACCTGTGACCACCTCTAGACACGCAGCCTGTGGCAGTGCTCCCCTGCCAGTTTGCACTGCTCTGCGTGCCACGATATCCCAGTGGGATCTTCCAGCCAAAGTGCCCATCATCCCACATCCACATCATTTTCTAGCCTGGAAATGGATGAAAGGTGCAGCCGCAGCCCAGGATATCTTGAACCAGGCAGATCTCCACAGAAAAAAACCCTTCTTATTTCACCCCTTCATGCACATTAAGATAATTCAAATTTTTAATGGCAAAATCTCAGGGTTTTTTTTTCTCTCCTCAATCACTCCACAGGATAGTTGGTCACAATTTTACTTCATCAGGTCAGTTCTTTTCCTCTTGCTCTGCCAAGGCTCATACTCAAATTCCAACTTTCCTTTGAATCCCACCTTCTAATTGCCATTGTTACCTAATTCTTTTTCAAGAGAAAGGACTGCCCCTTGTTCTTTAAATCAGCTCAGATTTGTGATCTGACTTTAAATACATTCAGCTGAAAGCCATTAGCAATTATTCAATTGCCTTTGCCGTAAAATGGCTTAAATTACTTGACATTAGTCCATTATTTGAAGAAAAAATGTCAATTAAACCTTCAGGTTTAAAGAACTTATATTTATACATTAGAGGCATTTAACAGTATTTTGATTCTACATTTTTTCCACCAGTTTCATTCAGAGCATGGTTTTTGCCTCACACAAGTCCTGTCCCCATGTGAGGTGATGCTGGATCTACAACGTGCTTGGACCAGCATTGTCTCAGGGCTGGGTCCAAGAGTGCCACGAACCTGGGATGATGCTGGGTCCAAGAGCACGCCTGGACCATGGCTGAGCTGCAGAGAACATCCCCCATGTCCATGCCAGTGACCTACCACCACTGAATACTTTGTCCCAACGGTGTTAGCAGCATGGTTTGCTCTGCTGACAAGGAGAAGGAATAAAATAAAAGAAGAATAAAAGAAAGAAAGAGTCAAGTGAACGGTTTGGTGGCAGTGCTGACCAGAGCATCGTTTCTGTGTACGCCCGTCCTCCCTTTTGCCTCTTGGCAGTGAACAGGGCTCAATTTTCTCCCCTTCTGCTCTGAGTTTGACTCTTCTTCAAGGCCTGGGATGTTGAAATTCTTGGGTCTTGGCCATTAGAATTATCAGTCATACTCAGCACACCCCTCTGGCACTGTTCTCAAGAAAGAGTGGCTGTAGTTGTAACTATAATTTTAATGCAATTGATTTGATTTCAGGAATTCAGTTTTTCCCTAAGAAACCCTGAGCTGCATTTTCTTTCTCCAACCCATAGGAAATTATATCAAAATTTTCCAAAAGAGGGAGTATTCCCTAAAAGCTCACAGACCATCCCTCCCAGTGGAGGGTGCACCATTCCCAATGCTTCCATCCAGCCCAAACCATGGGAGGTTTTGCAACAGAGGGAGCTGACAAAGCCCTACAGCCAGACTATATATTCCAGCCTGTTTCTACTGCAAGGCACCAGGTCATCACCCCACACATGAGCGAAAAACAAAGCAAGCTCTGCCAGCTGAATTAGGTTTGAGGGGGCACAGACTGACCTGGGGACCACAGCATGCTTCTGCCACCTTGATGGAGACATCCAGGAGAAAGTCCACCCTTCAGGGGCAGCTGGAGCTAGGTACAACTGCTTGGGCAGTTGTCAGGTGGCAACATGGGGTGGATATGGGGCAGGGGATGACTCCTTACATGAGTTTTTGGGCCAATAGCACCTTTTTTCAAACAGTTACTCAGAAACCATTTAGATAGTAAATTTCCCCTGGATCCATCTTCAACGTACTCTGAAGGCAGAAAGGGTCAGTACTGTGATACAGACAGGTGTTAAACCTCTTCAAATGGAAGAAGAGAAGTTCAGGTATGATGCCATTACTGACGCTGTGAGTGATGCTACTGCAGAGAAACACTTGTTTCTCCAGTGTGCAACTCAAACACCAGGCCAAATTCAGATGCAGCTTCTAAGTAGCACAGATCGAAAGACATTAATTGTTCAGAAAGAGAGAACAAAAGTTTGCAATGCACAAACCTCCCCCCACGCCATTCCGCCAATTCCCTCTCAATTATTTTCTTAACAGCATTCCCTGAGGCTGACAGTCCCTGCTGCAGAGGAGGCCAGCATGGATCCCTGCACTGCGGTGGTGACTTGGCAGCTTCATGATGTTTTACATCACTTTTGCAGAGAACACCAGTGCTATAAAATCTGTAGTTTTCCTAAACCCCCAGAATCCATTTAATCAAAACAGTCCGGTGGCCATACCAGGGCATTATGCAAGTGCATGGCTGCTGCTCCTTCAGCTGCTGGAGGAGGAATTTGCTGACAAGTCAAGATTAAACTTTCAGTTCCTTCTGCTCTCCACACTCATTACAGGCTGTTAAGAAATTTCAAGTTAATTAATTCAACCTCAGGAGAGGAAAATACTGGTAGGATTTAACATGGTGCAGCTATGGAAAGGAAAGGCTGAGTGTGTTTAACGTGTTTACCGCTGAGCAGAAAACAGTGCTTGTTCACTGAAACTCCCTTCTCATCCTCCACTGCACTGGGTGGAGTCGTGGGGTAGCCCTACTGGAAATCATTTCACATGAAATTAATTTTGTAGCACTTAAACGGATTTGCACCACAAAACCCCTTGGTTTCTGAGCCACTGCTTGTTGTGCATTTTGTTTTCTTCCTAGAAACTGCCTGTATTCACAGCCCATAACTTGGCACGAGCACCAGCAGCCACACCTCACTTCCTTCCAAGCCAGAAACTGGTAGGCAGGCAATACAGCCCTATAAAACACAATTAACCTTTTCATTAAACAACAGCTCCCCAAGTGAGAACCAGGCCGTACTGAAAGGAATGAGACTGCTTTATGTTAACGGTGTGTCTCAAACCTTAAAATAAAATATTTGTGCTTGCATAAATAGTTGGAAAGGTAGAAGTGTCATAACACTGAGTGTTTGTTATTGGAGCAGGAGCTTGCCTCCTGCCTGCAACAAAATGTCATAACAAAGCCCGCGTGGGGCTCGCTGCATTTACTCCTCTCTGCAGTGTTTAAATTCTGAGACAAACCCGAGCTATAAACAGATTGCGAGACAACTCAAGCACGGGCTCCCACCAAAGTGGGCTTATTTTAGCATGCCATGGACCCAGTATCATCTCAGGGGATCCAAATTTGTTCTGCAAGCTTTGCACCCCCTGAGATGACAGTGGGTCCAAACAAGCCATGAACTGAGATGATGGTGTATCCAAGCATGGGCTCAGGCACTCTGCAAAGCTTTGCACCACCTGAGATGATGTTAGGTCATCATCATGAATGGTTGGGACCCTGGCCAGCTTGGAACCTGGAACCACCATCAGCTCAGGTTCATGGCACGCTTGGACCCAGGGTCATCTCAGGCGATGGAAACCACAGCAGAGTTGAACCCCCCACCATCTGGGGTCTCTAGCACAGTTGTGCCCAATGTCATCTCACCTGGCACAAAGGTTTGTGCCCCTTGAGACAACACTGGACCCATGGCAATTGAGCCCATGACTAGGCTGCCAGCTGCAGAGCACCCTGCTGCTCCCCAAAGCCTGCCCCAAAACCCTCAACAGAGAGTTGACTTCAACCCATCATGCCCTAAAATCTACTTTTTGCAGAGTGCCTTCATCCCTAGTGCAAACTAAGGCAGGCTTTCCAACCCACCCCAGCCCAGGGGAGGTTGGAGGGAGACTTTTATCACACTTGGCCAACAGTAGCATCTTCCCAGCTGCTCGCAGCACAGAGGAGCCAGCACTGGGAGCTGTGAGCACTCGTTGCAGCTCCTCCTCGCCAGCGGGGCCCACCTGCTGCAGCAGGATGGTTTGGCAGCCTTTCAGCCTTGGAGTCTATCGATCCCATGGGTGGGAGAGGTTTCAGCTGCAGAGGAACCAATGTGACTCTGGTGTGCTGCAGAGTGGAGCAGGGGGTTCTGTGGGGTCTTTGGGGATGGTTTGTGTGTCCCCACACCTCTAAGGAAGAGGAATGGCAGCAGTGGACGGCACAGGGCTCCATGACCAGCTTTGATGTAGCTCTGCTCTGATGGTTGCTTCAAAGCAAGGACCACCCCCAGCAGTTCCCTGACACCCTCTTGCCTCCACCAACAGCTTGTAACCCCTGGGGTCATAGGTGCCTGTGCCACGTGTTCTGTGTCTGTCCCCTTGACTTCTGCACCTTGACCCACTCTGGTTATTCAAAACCTGGATGAGGAGTAAGGGGAGATTCAATCTTACACAATTGAAGCAGGAAACCCAGCGTGCATTCTGGCACAGGGTGGCTGGGCAGAGCGCAGGAAAAGTAAAAGACAGCTATATCTGAGGAATGGACCAGCATCCTTTTTCTTTTAAAATGCCGTTGGTAACCTACAATTTACAATCTGCTTTGCTAGCACAGATCAGTACCGGTGCTGTCTGGTGTAAGCTGTGTGCAATGGTCTTGGGGAGCTACTGGCACTTTCCATGAGGTCCAAAGCAGGGAGAGCCCACAAGGCTGTGCCATACCAGGCAGCAGAACCTATCCTTAGGACTGTGCCTGGCCAATACACTTCTGCAGCTATGAGCAGCCAAGAATTAACATTTAGCATAAAGCAGCATGATTCCCCCAGAACAGCTGTAGAAATGCTTAGCCAAAGTTAAATCAGCATTGCCATAGCAGCTAGGTGCTTATTTACAAATGAAGGCCTGGAAGCTTCAGCCAGACCTGCTTCCCCTGGTCCCCACAGACCCCCAGAGTCAGTGCAGGCAGCTTGCAGGGTTTGCACAGGCACAGGACTGGATGATGGATTGGAGGATCAGGGTTGTAGGCTATACTGCCCTATCTGCAGCTCTCAGAGGTCATTCAAGAGGTGGAGGTCTCCAGAGGTTGGGATTTCTTTCCCTGAAGGGCTGAGCCTGTGACAGAAGCCTTGGATGCTTGGAGGTTGATGGTCTGAGCAGGGCTAATGTCTGTACCTGAACAGCCCCAAGGAGAGGGAGGTCCTCCTTGAGCTGAGGCATCTCTCCATCACCCACCAAAGACCATCTCTGCCAGGCGAGGAGGTCACCCTTGTACCCTCACCCAGAACTGTGCCCTTGCCAGCTCCCTCTGGCTCAGGGACTGCACTCTGACACAGCAGCCTCAGACCGACTCAATCTCACAGATACTTTCCCACGTCTTGCACCCAACCGGTGCCCTTGGCATGTATTTTCAGAAGCAGGTGTCTGTCTGGGGGCTCTTCAATCCACACAAAAGCCCCTTAAATTGCCTGATTTCCTGAGCCCCTGCCCACTCAGCAATCTTCTCCAGTCCTCGGAGAGGCATCAATCGTGAGTAGCGAGGATACACAGCAGAGCGAGACCCCGCGGCTGCATTCCCTCCCTTAGGAAAGCCCCAGTTTGTTTATTTGCCTGGCATGGGCTGCAGCTGCCCCACACAGACCCATTTTCTGCCCCCCTGCTCATGTGGGGCCAGGGAGCAGCTGCAGCCTTGTCCCTGGACGGGGTGAAGGCCGGCAGGAGCGGACAGACAGCAGTGAGCAAAGCGTGGTTGCAAAGCCTCAGGGGAACAAGTGGAAGTTTCTGTTGCCCTATCCCACCCCGCAGGAATCCGGGGTCACATCGTTCCCATTGGGAGAGGACTGCACAGCTGTCCTCCTGCGGGGCTTCCCTGGTCCCAAAAACCTGCCTCACTGCAGCAGCACTTCAAAGGGCTTCACTCCTCACAAAGAACAGAGGATCTGGGAGCCAGCAATCCCAGGCTCTGAGTCTTCATTAAAAGTCCCTGAGGGATGGAGAGAAATTCAGATGCATGGGAACACAGATGGGTGAAGGCCTTTCGTGTTTACTGAGCTCAGCTCCCTCCTCCCCATTGCATCACCTAGTGCCTTGAGGTTTAGTCGGTGCAAAGCTCCTGGCACAGCACCCAGGGGCTTGGGGAGGGCCCCAGGGCCAGGCACAGGTGGGCAGCTCAGGTGGGGCTGAGGGGTGCCAGCAGGGCAGGGAGCCATTGCCACTATCACGCTGCAATCAAACCCTCTTCTGCAAAATGCCTGGGCTCCAGCAAGCTGGCACCCTCCTATGCAAAAGTGTGCCTGGAAGCTCTCCAGCCATCCCTGCTCCAAGGAGTTACTGATAACCCTGCTGCCAGCCAGATACCCTGGGATCGTCCTTCTTCCTCCCCACTGCGGAAGGATGTTTCAGATCCCATCCTCTCCCAGCCTCGCCTTTCAGTGCCTTCCATTTCTCAAAAGAAATTCCTGCACAGCCAGATTATTTTACCACTTTGTTCTCAGAATATCATAATATTTTCTTTTTTAATTAAATCACATTCCCCATCTGCCTTGCATACATGTTTTGGGTAGTCTACTTTTGCCAAACATAAGGTCAACATCCCTGCTACTAACTTACAATAAAAGCTCACTGGTGCTAGAACTGTTTTATCTAAACCCGATGTCTGCTCACAATTTTGACCGCACCCAGACTAGGGCTATGTGACTTCACTGCCCCGGATTCCCATCAAGAGCCTTTTAACATGAGTACACTCATTTAGCAGCAGACATTGTCTTGCTTTCTTCATTAGCAAACTCAAAACTCACAAGAATGATTTACAGTATTTCTGTAACAATGATGAACTTGTGGAGAAGAGTGGCTGTGTTTGATTTGAGCTGCAAGCAAATGAGCAGAGATCTCCTGGTTCTTAGTTTCAAAGCTCTAAAATGGACTGAACTCAAGGGAATTGGAGAGCAAAAAGCTAAAGCAAGGGCATTAATAAGGGAGGCTGAAAGGGAGACAGCCAGGAAAAGCAAATCCCAACCTGCTGCATACAGACTAAAAAAAAGAAAGTCTCTGCAGTTGTACTGAAAAATGAACCACATAAATATAGATACAGCAGGGTTTCTGTGATAGATGCACTAAAATGGAAAAAAAACCTCACAGAACTTCTACAGGTTTCTTGTCCAGAGTTTCCAAACTTTTCCAAGGGAGGGTGCAACCTCAAACTCTCTCATTTTACGGAACTGAAGCACAAAGATTAATAATTCATGGCAGCATCCATCTATATCCTGCAGTATGGAAAGGAGAGAAAGGAGCACACACTGGACCATGCATTACCCAGGAGTCCAGGAGCTCTATTTAATTCCCAGGAGAAAGATTTTGGACAAGAGCTCATCCATTCACATGTTGTTGGGAAGCACAGTGCTTTCCCTCCCTGTGCTGAAGACTGCGCTCAGCTATAAATCTGGACTAAGATCTGCAAGGCCAAATCAAGATAAGCACAAAGCAGAATGCCTGCAAGTATAAACTCATCTTCTTCAAAGCATTTCAGGCCCCAGCTGCAAATTGGTTTATTCCGAGAACAAATTGTTGCTCAACTACTTGGAAGAGTCTTCAGAAAACTTCAGGCAAAGTATCTTTGATTGAAAAGAACTTGATATCAGTGATAAATAATATCAGGTGAGAACACAGGAGGCCTTAACCTCCCCCAAATGTGAGGTAACATCAGACATGTTCCATCTTTTGCTGATCCATACCAGCCAGAAATTTGCCAAGAGCCTTCCCGGTGGTATTGTACGGAATGTCCTTTTTCCTCTGTGCAACTCGTAACAACCGTCCTCCACCAAGACAAACTCACAGTAAAGAAGGACAAATAATCCTTCTCTGTTAAACAAGGGTTGGCTGGCCCAGGAATTTGGGGTGAGCTTCAAGGATGCCCAGAAAAAAAATCCAATACCCTGTTAATAATAACTCCTGTCCTAGCCAAGGAGAGCAGAGTCACATCTCAAATACCTAACACCCTTTGGGAAAGACATTACTCAAGAACAACTCAGGTCATCTGTCAATTCACCCTCTTTGTGCAGCTGGTGGCACTCTGGATTCGGCATCAGAAACACCAAGGGCCTCTCCTGCACAGTTATGACTCTGCTTGGACAGGAGGAAAGGTGGAGACCAAGTCTCTTCTCTATTGTCCCAGTTGCTGTTGTCCACTGGCATCATTTGAACATGCATGTGTGGAGAGTCACGGGGCTGTGCAGGCAGATGGCATGATACTCTCACAGGTTATAGCCTTATTTTTCCTTTTGTTTTTTTCCTACAGACTTAGAGAATTACAAGAAGAGTATTATACCTCCGACATGTTCTGGTTTTAAAGGGGAACAAACAAATGTCAAACTTGCTCCTAAAAAGCAGCCATCTCTTTCTTTCTCTTCCACTCCACATGGGGAAGGGTGCATGAGAAGGAGGGACAGAGAATGTGGGAGGACAATGGGGCGGTGAAGGAGAGCCAGGAGGAACAATGTGAGAAGGCAAGAAAACAAATAGAAACACATGAGGTAAACTAGCCCTGATTTAATCACTAGACAACTCAGCAGGGTCACAAATGACATAAGCAACAAGCCCAGCAACCTCAAGGAAATATCGTCCAGGTTGTGTTGAGACAAGACACTTTCCCCTGGAGCCGATTATAATTTGGGTTTGCCACCAGGTTGGGTTGGTCAGAGGAGGTGCTGCTGCTTGGGAGGTGGTTCAGTGGTACCTGTCCCCCACAGAACAGAGCAGAGAGCAGATGCCTGTGTTAGCACGGAGTCAGTGAGCTCAGGTATCCCTCAGATGCCCTCAGGTCCTGCACCAGGACTATGTGCATACAGCTCAACATCTGGGCTTGGTCCAGTGACCAGGGCTGTGCTGCAGGGACCCAGCTTGCAGCAAACATGCAAGATAAGCCACTTGCAGGCAGAACTGCAGCTGAATGAGGAGCCTCAGATCTTTAGGGATCAGGCTATGGGAGCTCTCTGGAGCAGCAGAGCATCATCTCCCTGAAAATACTTCGCTGTTTCTCAGAGAAATTAAAGACAACGGAGCTGAATGGTCCACAGCCCCTCTCCACTTGGTGACCACATGAGACTGGTGGCCACATCTGGGGAAGAGCATCCACCTGCACTGGATTACTCTTCTGTATATTGACCTCATTTTGGCTCTCTTGCTCAGTGTTTGAAGTTCCTCTGAAGAATCAAATTTAGCAAGGTCTATACCTAAGCTGAAAAATATATGTCCTGGGGGCACTTCCTCGGTCGTCCTGGCTTTCATTAACCCAGCTTCTCCACTGTCCTTCTTTCACACCCATTAAACAGCACCAAAGGGAGCTGGCAATACATTTTCCTTTGCCCTTCTTTGTGCTCCTCCTTGACGAATGGCTAAATCAGATGCACAGTCGTCTTTGAATGCTCTGGCCCATGAGCATGTTGAATCAATGATGGATTGGACCAAATGAATCACAGTGTGGGAGAAAGCACAAGGCAATGATTTCTAAGTGGCCTTCACATCTTTACACTTCAGAACTTGCTTTAAAAGCCTGTTTTCTTCTTTTTATCTGGTTCCAGTTTCTGCAGTGCCTTTGCATATGTTGAGGGAGGTAGGGGGGAAGGAGGAGAACCTTTACATATAAACAGAAGAATCCACTTTTTCATCAGACAATAATGAAGCATTGTCATTTAGGGAGTTCAAATAGCTGGGAAACCACTTCAAGGCCATGCAAAACAACTGGGTAGCATCAGAAAGAACAGCAGTTGGCAAACTGAGCAAGAGAGTTCAAAACTACAGTAAGCAAGCTTGCAAAAAAACCCACAGCTGGTTCGGTAGCCTACCTCCCTTTACTGGGACACAAGAGCTGCTTCAGCAAGACGCTTTAATGAACCTATATTTTTAGGATACAGTGAATTGCCAGAAATAACTCGATATATAACTGCTGCTGCTCAGTCCCAACTGGAACCCTGTGTGCTCAGCCAAGTCCCGCGTGTCCCTTCCCACAGCGAGTGGGAGGTCTCCAAAACCCATTCAGAGCATCAGCTGCTTCCAGCTTGGCTGCTCTTGGGCAGTCTCTGTGACTGATGACACAGCTGTGCTCATCAGACAGATATTCTTCCCCCAACAGGTACACCAGGGTGGATGTAGGAAACCAAAGCCACCCATTTTGCAGTGCTGCCTGGAGGAGTGATGCCTTCCTGGGCACAGGAGAAAGGCAGAGTTTGTGGGAAAAGGAAACTGTCTTTTTGGACTGACAGTGGACTAGAGGGAGAAGAACATGTGTGCACGCACACTAATTTTCAGGCTCAGACATCTGAAAGAAGTCCCAGCAAAAGCCCTCCCCCAGGCTGGGGATTGGTTTTCACGGTTAAGCAACATGCCACACACGTTCGCCCTCAGGTCTCTCCACTCCATGCTGCAAAGGCACTTTGTGCCCGGACAGCACTGCCAGAAGGAGGACACGGGTGGCTGATCCCTGCCTGGGCAGAGGTCTTCCCACACACGAGCCTCTGTGGGATCTGCTTTATGTTACAGCTCAGGATGATGCCGCATGTGGAAGCTTGTTCAGACCACAGAATTTGCAAAGCCTGTTTGCTTAACCAGAGCTAAACATGAGCCAAGGACAGCTTGGTTTGAGCTCCTTTATTCTGGATACCCCACATGAAGTGCTGTGGCTCCTGCAGTAGCTGCGCCAGTGCTGGTCTGTGCCTGCTGGGCTGACCCCCTCAGGGAGATCCAGGGTTGGCACAGACAGCAGGACAAACTCAAAGCTGCCCCCAAGGGTCTTCCTGGAGTTGCAGTCTAAGTAGAAAGCAGGGAAAAAACTCCCTGAGGTACATGAAGGGTTTCTTCCTCCAGCACCCTCTTCCCAGCGCCATCATGGCTCACTCAGTTGCATCCACACAGGAATTGCTCATCCACTCACAGCACCAGCACCACCATGCACCTCACTGCCTGCCTCCTTGCCAGCTCAGTGAGGGACAAATCCCTCTGCTCCAGAGATAATGGACTTGGATGCATAAACTCCTCTGGAAGTCTCAGGCTTGCCCCGAGCAAGCCACTGCCCTGCCTCCTGCTCCACAGCAGAGTCACGGCCAGCACGGTGGGCAGGGAC
This sequence comes from Eulacestoma nigropectus, assembly GCA_013397775.1. Classification (NCBI taxonomy): domain Eukaryota; kingdom Metazoa; phylum Chordata; class Aves; order Passeriformes; genus Eulacestoma; species Eulacestoma nigropectus. Next base: position 257,201 of record VZTE01005662.1, on the reverse strand, counting down.
AGATCCAGCCCAGCTTCCCAATAAATATTCAAAATCTCCATGGCCTGGCAAACAGGGCTCTGGAAAGCGCCTACTGCTCTCCACACAGGCAGTGGTATTTATGAAGTGCTGTGAGGTTTGGAAGTATTATTTTATCCACGAACAATGGAAGTAGGAACGAGCTGAAACACGATTAGTTCAGGACTATTCCAGCCTAACACCAAGTTTACAATCAAAACAGTGGAAAGGGCTGAACGAGCCTATCTGTGGCCAGAGGACGGTACTGCAGGAGGGAAGTGTGTGAAATACAGGTGTTAGGGACAAAGGGAAGTCATTTAAAGTCCAGAGGACGGTACTGCAGGAGGGAAGTGTGTGAAATACAGGTGTTAGGGACAAAGGGAAGTCATTTAAAGTCCAGAGGACGGTACTGCAGGAGGGAAGTGTGTGAAATACAGGTGTTAGGGACAAAGGGAAGTCATTTAAAGTAAGAAAAGCCTGAATAAACAGGGGTTTTTTTCCCCAATACCACGTTCAGCTTCATCCAGCAAGAGCTTAAAGATAAAAGAAAAAGGAGCTGCTGATTTTCCAGTGGGGGAAACTCAGCTGGGGGCTTCAGGGATATGTTTATTAAGGACTGCGTTCACACAACGGATCTGATGAGGACTTGGATCCTGGGAGGCCAGCACAGCCAAGTGCTCATGGGAGCTGAATCTTCCTTGCTTTGCACACCCCTCACATTTTAAGAGAAGTGAAAGTTCTCCAGCTGGACACGCCCAGGAGCACACTTTCCCCCAGACACAGACACCAGTGTTGGGACAAGCAGGGGATGCTGTGAGCTGCATGCCTCAGGTAGAAGCCCTGTAAGCCACAACATCCCTGTCCAAGGGCAGCGTTTATAGCCACCCTCATCACATTTGCCACTGATTCTCAGTTGCAGACACTGTACCCCAGTGGGATGCAGCCTCAGCTCAGCAATGCCCTGTGCATCTGCAGGGCACCACAGGCTTTGAAGTTTTGCTCCTCCAACGAGAGCACTGGTTGATATTAGAGCTCACATACTTGTTAGGAAGTGAGGATGATTAATTGCCTCTCCCCCCCTGCCCCTCTGAGGGGGCGCTCCTCAACGTTGTCTCACTGACAGTGATTTTTCAGGACCATATGGCGCTTCCACATCCCATTAGTAACGCACCTGCTGCACCCCCTCCACTCCACACTGAGTCTCAGCTTTCACTGGGTTGAGGAACACGAAATACCAAAACTCTGGCCAAAAACTTCAAGGTCAGAAAGAAGTTTAGGGAAATACGTTCTGTGAAGAAATGCCATCAGTGGTGCTGGTGTCACACAGCACTGGCATTGCTGCAGAGGGTCACCACCTTCACCCAGAGAAGGGTTCCCTCTCCGAAGGGACCTCGCATGGGTGCAGTGCTGAGCAGGGACTCAGGTCCCCCTGGCCAAAGGGGCTGGGTTTTCTCTGTCATTACAATGTACTTTCATAAAAGCAGCTGAAACCCTCTCTTCTCTTTGCCCCCACACTACGGGCTTCCCCTGGGGCACGTGGGGCTATGTTTGCTCTTTCTGGGACTGGCAGCAATTGCAGGGAATGTGCCCAAACTCCCACAGTCCCAGGGAGCAGGGAAGCTGCAGACTTTGTGACCAGACATAGTACGGGAAGGCAGTGCCAAGGTGCACAATGATGCAAACCTATAGCTGCATAACAGGTAAACCTGGATTAAAATGGCCTCAAGTTGTTCAAGTTACTGTTTTTTAGTTGTTTGGTTTTCTACTCCATGCAATCCACTGTTTTATGTCTCTGAGCCCTTCTAACAGTGCAGCACTGTGCTCACACCTGCTTGGAATGGGTGCATCCCTATGACCATGGATCTTACAGAGGGCACCTATGAGGGCAAACTCACAGCAGAAGCAATTCCCACTCCCTGCTGCTCCTCACCAGTGCCCAAGCACACCATGGGGACCTCTCCCAGCTCATTTGTGGAACAGCAAAGAGCCCTCTGCAGCCAGGCACCTGCAGAGAATAACACGGCTGCTCTTGACCCAGCAGCCGGTGCTTGACAAAAGCCAAATTCCCCAGGAGAGCAGACTGTGCTCACATTCAGTCACTAATCCACACTGCACAGCCCCCTTGGCAGCCAGCGTGGAAAATGCCAGTGCTCACAGATACGGTCTCCAAGGAGGACAGTTTCCATAACCTACAGCAAAGCAGGAGAGCGTGACCCAGAGGCTAGGGTGGCCAGGGGCCAGCACCCACCTCCCAAGGTGGCAGAAGGCTGTGACACCTGGCAGGCACTTGCTCTGCAAGAATTTGGTCACTTACCCTATCTCTGGTTGCTGTTTTCACTGGAGGAAGAGCCCAGCCAACAAAAAAA
>VZTE01005662.1:240573-254748 GCA_013397775.1 Eulacestoma nigropectus | reverse complement strand
ATATATATATATATACACACAAAAGCCAAGAAGAGAGTAGCTTCCAAATTACATTGTTTTACTTGGTTGTTCAGTTCCCATCATAGAAAGCAGCTGTTTTTTCCAGAGAAAAAGATGGTTGTTCACCTCAGTCCCACCCTCAGTCTCCCCGTAGGAGCTGAGCAGAAAGAGACACCAGCAGTGGCTGCCACCACCTCTGGGACTCCAAGCAGCTCAGAGACCATCTCTGCAACCCCAGCAAGGCCTGCAGAGACTGGGGACTGCTGTGCCAACACTGTCGCAAGGACCTGAGCTGGGATGAGCGCTGGGATTTCTGCCCCACGGTCACTGGGAGAGCTGCTGGGTTCCTGATTCAGCGGGCAGGGACCTGGGGTCTTTCCCCTGCCTGCCCCCTGGCAATGGGCTCTGATGCTTCAGCTCCCTCCGTGGGAAGGCTGGGAAAGCCCTCCCTCAAAGACCTTCAGAGCCATGTAAGGGGAAAAAGAGAGAAAGAGGGCGAGGGGAAAGCAGATCCCCACGGATGAGCCCCCGTGCCCACAGCACACGTACCTTCCCAGCCCCACAGCGTGCCAGCAAACCTTCCCGCTGCCTAACGTATCCCATATGGAGCCTGCACCTCCAAAACATTACTTAAAATGGGAATAAATCCTTCATGAGACCTCCGCATGACAGATACCACTTGATTGAATTGCCAAGCGGGGAACTTTTATTTTAAGGAAAAGTCTACATTTAACCTATTGTCACTCTGCAGCAGGGGGAAGCAATAAACTGTATATGTCTGCTTTGCAGCCAAGTCCAAAAGATTTATCCACAAGCCCTTCTTAGAAAATCTCCTCAAGTTCTTTTGATACCTTTTGGATTTGCTAAACATTTATAACATGAAAGTGAGAATATTATACACACTGCCCTGGCATAAATCACAGGTCTGATCCTCTGTATACACTAGCAGTGGAAACAGGACCTGAAGGAGTAAGAGGGTTCTAGGCTGCCAGGTGAGTAATTGGAAAGGTTTCCCTCATCCCTCCACCAGCACTAAATGCACATCAAGGTATTAAGAGAAGCTGCTTCTCCCCCAGCCCCTCCAGTTTTTCAAGTTTTACGCCTGGGGAAAGAAGAATGAACAATCCCTGTTAGACATCGGTGAGGTGAGCGTACAGGACATTTAAGAAGTGGAAAAACATCTGTTTAGTCCAGATAGAAGCCAGATGGAGGCAGGGGGAGGTGGAGGATGGAGAAACAGTCGAGAGGAAAAACAGAAACACAGAAACACGGTCAGGAAGAAGGCTGCAGGAGAGATGCTTCCCGGAGAAAGAAGCAACACCCACTGAGACCTGCAAATCCTTCCTGGGGTGATGGGCAAACAGCAGGGCACGGCTCTTGCTTGCAGGATGAGGCACTGGGGGACACTCAAAGCGACTGATTTTGGAAACTCAAATGCTGCCTGGCCACCTGGGACACCACATGGCCACCGAAACTGGGAATGGCTAAGGAAAAGTCTTGCTGGTGGGAAGAACGGTGGATACGGGCTTGTTTCCAGCCATCAGAGCCACAGACCTCCCTGGAGGTCTCCAGCTCCCCAGCTCTGACCTCTAAAATGCTCCAGTGGTGCCTGGACCAGAAACACTTCCTACAAGGAACATACAAAATCCTACATTTGCAGTAGAAAGTATTTTTTAAAGGGTCATTTGGCACTGTTCCCCAATCCTCTTTATCCTCACTTTCACCACAGCAATCAAGCACTTCTCTTCTGCCACAGCACAGCTCACTCTAAGGCTTTCAGAGGCATCAGCATGGAGCTTTTACAGGTTTAGCAGGGGCAGTAAATGAAAGTGGTGCCTGGCAGACAGGGTGCAGCAAGCAAAATCCCACAGGGTACGGCACAAGGCGAGGGCACGCAGACATTTGGGGAGCTGGCTGTGGTGCCTGCAGGCAGAGAACAGCAAGTAACTGCAGCAAGAGGGCTGGAAATCCCCCGGAGCTGAACCAGGATCCTGGGGAGAAACATCATTGCAACACCAGGCACACGTTTTCTGTGGGTGCTTTTGTAATGCTGCCAGCCAGGTTGGAAAGATCACTAAAGCAGGACAGTGAGATGCACTGCAAAACTCACCCCCAGTCTAATAAACTGCTTCCTCTTGGTTTTATGTCTGACTTTACTCTCAGATTCCACTTTGGCTGGCAGAGTGAATGAAAAAAAAAAAAAAGAAGCCATTTTTTTTTAAAACTGTAAAAGACTTCTCCAATAGTATCAAATGCTATAACTAAGGAGCAGTTTCCTCACTGTACAATATTTTCCCATGAAAAAAAAATATTTTTGCAATGAACATTTTTGCAGGAAATGTTTAATTTTGAGGCGATTTTGATCCATTTTTTAAATCCAGGTGAAGTGTCCCATTTCAAGTGAGTGCCAAAATGGAAGGTCTTTTTTTATGTTCCTGTTCAAAATGTGTCTGTTCCCTACACTGCAAGTAGGAAAAGGATCAAAAGAACTTCTCCCTTGTCCCCAAACAAAACCCAAGTGTTTGAACATGGTCACTATGCAATCTGAAAAACATTGTTCAAAAGGTGTCTGAAATATTCCCAGTTTGGGAAAATTCTTTCCCACTCTGTTTTGAAGAAATGCATTACAAATGGACCCAAGCTACCTCTTAACTTGATTAACACTTCGCATAAATGGAGACCTCAAATGTCCAGAAATCATTTGCAAAGAGGTGAGAGTAGATCAGCCCTTTCCTGACCAGGTCCTGCAGGGAATAAGTGGGGAATATAGGACTGAATCAGGGAGAAGGAAGGATTGGAGGCTGTAGCAGCCAAAATAGAGAGGGAAGGAGGGAAAATGTAGAGGTTACCGCCCCCCCTCCAAAAAAAAAAAAAAATCACAAAATAGTTTGGGTTAGAAGGGACCTTTAAAGTCCATCTGGTCCAACCCACCTGCAACAAGCAAGGACATCTTCAACCAGATCAAGTTGCTCAGAGCCCTGTCCAACCTGACCTTGGATGTTTCCAGGGATGGCGCATCCACCACCTCTCTGTGCAACCTGTGCCAGTGTTATTCCACTCTCTTTGTAAAAAAATCACGAGCAGGCCATGCCCATGCAGAGCCTGCTTCCAGCCCCTGCAGGCAGAACAGCCAGAGAGGTGGCACTGAGACTGGGCTTTGGGACCCCGAGCTGGACAAATGAAATCCGAATTCTCTAATTTTTAACCTCTGACAGGAGTTCCCCTACCCAGCCACAGCAGGTCCCTGCTCTTGAGGAGTCCTTCACTGCAGACACCATGCAGCTGTGCATTTCTACCCTTCTTACCAGAGGCACATCACTATGGTCTCATCTCTGCCCTGATGACTATTTTTACAAAATCTTTGGAAACTCAGCTGTCCTGGAACCCCGTACATGTACAAAGCTGTTCTCCCGCCAGCTTCCTCTCCGGCCGGCTCCCAATTTGTCTGCAAACCACACGTTTAATTGGAATTGGCAAGTGTTTTGACTTCAAAAACGTCTGTAACACCTGGAAGACAACGCTCAGGTTTAAGGGGGAGGAAATGGGATGATATCCAAGTGCTATTGTCACGCTCTCAGCTGCCTGCACAAGAAGGAATGAGTAGCTGCAGGGTCTAGTGCATGCAGGCGATACCAGGCACGCACACAGCTCTGCCTTCCTCCAGCTTCACACTGCAGCAGGCTTTTGAGGTCACGTTAAAGCTAGGCAAAAAACCCTTTTGAATAAATAAATAAATAAATAAATAAATAAATAAATAAGTAGACACACCCTGTAACAATTGTGGAAAATTAATTGCAAGAACTAGGAAGAGATGGTGATATGCCATTCCTGGAGCCCATAAAGCAGACAAATGATCTAGCAGCAAAGGCAGAGGATGGGAAAGACTGCTCTGATGAGGGACATTGTGGAGGAGACTCTCACCATGGGCTCTGTCACCACCCTTACGAGCTGATATTCAGTCTGGATCAAATACACCCCAATGCAAATCTGCACACTCCATTATCCCAAAAACGTGACTTTCAGCTGTCCAGACTCCACTTTTATGATCCTGTCCATTAGGGTGTGCAGGGTTTTAGGAGAGGCATTCAAGAGAGTCCTGGCTGGAGCTATGCCCTGGGCTGCCCTCCTGGTTTTTAGAAACTTTGAAAGTCTTCAGTGCCCACTGCTTGTGTGATCTGTTGCAGGAAGAGAAGGAACGGAGCCAGTTCCTATTGGAGCTGCCCTGGGGGTGCTGGTGGACCTGTGGGTGTAGACTTGGACAACCAGAACTACCTTTTATGCAAGAAACAGTTATGGACAAGTCTTGCTGAGTCTTTCAAAGACCGGGTTAGGAGGAAAGATTTATTGCCAGTGACTTTACCTTAATGAAGGGTGGAGGACACTTCTCCTCATTGTGGGTTCTTGCAATTTCAACCAGTTAATGCCTTGTTATTTACTGTGGCCTTTCTCTAAAATGAGGAGAATTTGGGGAATTTCTCTAAAATAAGGAGTGAAAACCCCTTCCTCTCCCAGCTTTGAGGGTGAGAAATATTAATCCTTAGAAGAGATTTAAAACAGGATAAAACTGCTATGACACAGAAAAATCCTGCAGTGATGCCTTGTTTTAGCCTATGATATAAACCTGAGAAAAGCATAACATCCATTTGTCAGCCTCTCCCACCAACTTTCACCTTTTATTTTCGTATACTACATTGCTGAAAGCCCCACTTGTTTTTTGGGTTTTTTTTCAGAAGGTCAGTTTATTTTACTTAATTAATATCTAGATAGAGAGTAAACAAAATTTCAAAGGAGTCAATTGGCCATTTCTGCAAGGCTTTCATTTAAACCATTTATCAAACCTTTAATAATAGCCACTAACATATGAGAAATGTTAACAGGGAAGGAATGTTAAAAATAAAAAGTAAAAGTTTTGCAAGGTGCTCCAGCCACAGCCCCAGCGACCAGTGTGATTCGTGTAACGGATTTCCTTATCTCTCAGGAAACTACTTCATCTTTGCTGCAAAAGGACATGGGGCTACTGACACATTCCTGGTGTAAAAGCAAAGCATGCAGTTAGAAATCAAGCAGCTGTTTTATTTTCACCCATGCCTGCACACGCTGCCTCCTGTCTTTTATTTTCTTGTGACACACAGCTGCTTTTCTAGTTTTTCAGTATCATGTTCAGTGACTTCCTTAAATGTGGGCAAATTCTTCTGAGCCAGATTTTGGAAAAAATCCCATCTGGAAAATTTGAGTGGTAATTAAGGTTGTGACACTGGCACGATTGCCATGTGAAGGGATAGATAGTTTCGTTCATGAAAAAAATCTCAAGAACTTCTGCAAGCAAGAGCAAGTATAACAAAAGCATGCACTGAGTTGTCTCCCATGAACAGCACAGATCAAATGAGCCAATGCAACTGCTTCTGCTTTGCCTAAATAAATGCCTGGATCAGTCATCAAAGTTGAATTGTTTTCCACAATACATTTCCTTGAGCAACCCAGATAGCCTTTGTGCTGGCCCCAGTAGTGATGTAATGGGAAAAACTCACAGCATTCTGTCAGAGCTGTGCAGATTGCTCAAATGCTGTTTCCCAAGGCTGCAGCCTCGCAGGTGCGCACTCAGCAGCCACTGACACTCGCTGTGATTAATGGCTTTTTCCAACGTTTTGTCTTACATTAATACAGAGAGCCAACTTTTATCAAATTATGGATGATCTATGGGAGGATTCCAGTCACCTGGAGGCTGCCACGTGTGCGGAAGCTGTCCCAGCCTACACAATCTGGGCATCTCAGAGACGAGCCAGGCTAAGTTCGGCATTGCCTACCAGCACTGTGGTACACACACACCTCGTGTCTCTCTTGCACTCTGCCAGACGAAGACATTTAGGAGAACTACTGCCCAAGCCTCAACACCCTCAGGCAAAGAGCCAAGGGAAACCATCAGTCCTGATGGAACCAATCTGAAAATGCTCCCGGCACTGGAACCAGCAACCCCTCCTGACCACATCCAAGTCTGGGCTCTGTACAGAAGCAGAGAAGGCATCTGAAGTCCCAAGGAAACACCTCACACAGAGGCACCAGTTCAAACAATGCAGGAGCTCCGAGCCACTCAGCATTTATTAGTCCAACTGGAGGTAAACAGCCCAAAACCAGATAGCACTTGATAAAATAGCACTTAACAAGAGAAGCAAATCTCATTCACTTATCCCTCACATTGTAGCTTGGGACCATGACAGATATTCCAAGTGTCATAAGGCTCCACCATGCACTCAAAAATATCCAGCACACCCTAGGCACATTCCCTTCTCCCTAGAAAAAGACAACTCCTAGGGCCAGAAACAAAGAGTCTCCTGAAGCATAGCTCTGGTATTTCTGGCAAAATAGCCAGCAAGTTCATCATGCAAAAAAAAAACCAAAAAACATCCACCATGTGCCACTTCACCCTCTAGGCTCCCTTGAAGGATAAAGGCTTGGGGCAGTGCAGGTGGTGCCTGAGAGGTGAGACTGCCTGTTGATAGCCCACAGGTGTAGCCCATCCAGGGACCCAAGCACAGACACTCTGCACCCCATAAATGTCGGAGAGAGCAGAGTTCACCTCTACTGCAGACAGCTGTGGTTCAGAGGGAATATTTGTGTAGCTAAGGGCTTGTGCAACATCAGGTGGTAGTGATGGAGCAGAAGGAAAGGAGTTCAGCTCCCCTTCCTTCTCTCGGCAAGCCTGTGCACAAAGCATGTGGATATTTACTGCATTGCTTCCAGCTGCAGTCAGTGACTGCAAAAACCTCATCACAAGGAGGGTAAGTGGAAGGTGAGAGTGGCATATTTTGTTTTCTTCTTCCACCTTCTTGTTTGGGGGTTCTGTTGGATGTTGCTTGTTCCCTAAGTTGTCCTCAGGAGGAGCTCCCTCTCGGTACCCTAGGAGTAGGTGATGCTGCCATAGCTATGTGAGGAGCAGAGGGGGTTTGTTGGTCTGCCCTTACCTTCAAGGTGTCTCATTATGGATCCTCCAAAAGAAGATATTGTCCAAGGTAACCAGAAAGGAGATGCTCGGGCCAAGTGGGATGGAAGGGAGTAATGTAGACCTCTGGGAAAAAAATATGAGAGCTAACGAACAAAAATAAATCCTAGCTGAATTTAGCTCCTCTCTGGAGCAGCACAGGTGTGAGGCTAAAATCTCTGTGTAGTTTCTTCTAATCCAAGAGACAAATTACGTCATGCGGGAGTGTTTTGGTTTTGGGGTTTTTTTTTTCTTTTTTGAATTTGGGTGGCAGGGGGCATAAGGCAACTTGTGCCTCTTCAAGCAGTGCTACCTCAGCTCACAAGCTGGTAAGGGATTCAATCTCGTTATTTCTGTGTGAGCTCTATGTTGCAGTGTGCCTTTCTGCAGAGCTGATGGAAACAGCCTCTTTAAGGCAAAAGGAATGCAATCCTCCAGGGATACAGTGGAAACAGTTGTTCTGCATCCCTGGAACTTCCCGTGGTCATTCACATCTTGTGGGAGACGAAGGCGTGTGCTGAGAAATGGGTGTCGCTGAAGACACAGAGCTTATGTATAAATTCCAAACATCCATCACTGGATCTGTGGACAAAGTTGTCCAGCTACTGCAATGATGGTGTGGTGGTGCCAGAGACTCATTCATGTGCCATGGCAGGCTCTGAGAGAATTTTGAGACATTTTCCTCTACTTGCTTCCCCTGTTTCTAATTAGTTATGGCATTGGCGTAAACTGGGATCTGTGTCTACTAAGCCTTCATCTGCTCTTCCTTATTCCCACATGAAGTCATAATCCTTCATGTCATCCCAACTGTGCATTATGGGAGTGATTTAGGGTGTCTCGAATCAGAGGATAATACCTCAGGTACTGAACAAATAGAATAATTGTGGAGGAAAACAAGCCTTGTGTCACACGCTGCTGGTAAGAGCACATGTGTTGGCACAGGGAGACCAATAGAGAAGTGAAGGAGAGGCTGATGTATCCACAGAAGAATTTGAAGAACAATCATGAGATTTTATACATGGCAGATGTCTAAGATATTTTGAGACATTCTTCTCAGAGCCTCTAAGCCACAGCAGGCCCCTGCCACATATTTTGTTCTTCATATAATGATGCTGTGCCATTTGCATTGCAGTATTGATGCACTCCTGGGTGGTACCAGCAGGATAAGAAGTGTGGTTAATAGTTGGCTTCAAGGGCCAAACAGAAATATCAGCCTGCAGTCCAATCCTTAGCCAAGAATGAGGCACTCAAGCAAGGAAACAGATTTCTTTCCTAAACAAGGGATCAAAGTATGATGAAGCAGTGGACAAATCCTAGTATCTTCCAGCCAGATGAAGCAACAAGAGACAGTTTGGTAGTAACAGCCCATAGTAATCACAGAGGCAGTAACTGAGTCCCAATAAAAGTTGTCACAAGGTATCTTGCTCCACTTCCAGCATGGATAAAGATCAAGGACAACAGTTGGGAAAAACTAGCTCTGACCTGTAAGGCAGTGCTTGCTTGCCAGATGCTTCCGAAGTCTGGCTGCTGTGGTCATTCTGCAATCATCATCCTTTAATTGTTATATGGGATCTGGACGTCTGAGAACAGCCCTAACTTGTGCAACCCTCAGCTAAACTTGCCTTGAAAACCCTGCTAGGCACAGCCCATCCCTGCTGATGGTGCCCTTCATCTGCAGAATAAGGACTGGACAGCGAGCTAATAAATAAATACTCAGCAGTTTTTTTCAGAGACCACTCTGCATTCACTCCATGTGGGCTTTTCCCTATCTGAGCCCACAGAGAGGTGGGGGTTGTTTTGGAGCAGGGTAAGTTACCTTCATTTGCCATGAAAGTCACTGGAAGTCAACAGCCACCAGCAAGGAAATACAAACTTTACTCTGGAAACACTTTAGAGCCCATTACTTTTATTAAGCAAGCTGGTGGCTCATTTTCCCACTTACACTGAGGCAAGATCTTACAGTAAAATAAATCATCTACTGTTTTTCAGCTGCACATGGAGTCTCTAGCCTTTTCTAGAGACTTGTCCAGAGTGAAGAAATAGTCTTGATTTAAAGCATCCCTATCTGAAAGAGAAGTTAAAACTCCTCCAATATTTCTAATTTTTTTTTCTATTATTCTCTCAGCAGGGGCAGGTGACTCCAATTTGATCTGCAGCTGGATTCCAGCTTCCTTGCTGCACTTGCATCATTTCATCTAACACATTCCTCTGAGGCCGTAAGAACTTCACGCTTCTATCTTAGCCTAGAGGTGAGAGCAACGAGCAGAAGTTACACCGTGTAATTATGGCTGTTGTGCCAGTTATTAGAGCTCCTCATAGCATAAACACTGTTAGCACCAGTCACTGCTGGGAATACCTGTGTCTCCAGCTCTGCTCCTGCTGTTGGATGCTTGGCGCAGATCTGAGTCCAAGTCCAGATCTGAAGAGCAAAGCCCAAAACCTGCCAGCTCGCACATGGGGCCAAATCTCTCCCTGGGCTTGGGGAAACTTCCAGCTTTTGGAGTTCAAGAGAGATTAGTGCAATGTTGTGCTGAAATGTGTGATCCAAGCAGACAGTGTTCAGACTTCAGGTCTACCAGCTTTCTTCCTGCTCTTGGAGTCAGTCCACTGCCTTGTCTACTAAAAAAAAAAAAAAAAAAGGAATTAAAAAAAAAAAATATATATGCTTTTAAGCAATTCAGTGTAATCTCCAGGTTTGAGTACTACAGGTTTACATTTAAACTCTAACTCTTATCATGTATTTTGCCCATCCAATTGGCAGGCAGCGTTCTAGTGCTAACAGTCCCTTTCTCTCTCCCTTCTGTCTTGACAAGAAACTGCTGTCATGCTATTTTGATAGTCTGCTTTTAGAAAGATGAGATAAATACACACACATTTATACAATAGTATTAAAAGAAGTCCTTCAGGATGGGAAAAAAAAAAGAATTGGAGGTGGCAAAGTTGTGATAGAACTTGGATTTAGTTAATTGGATCTAGTTATTTGCACCATTTTTTGCTAACTGCCTGTGCCAGTCCCGGGCTGAGAAAGCAATTTAACTCATTGCCTGTGAAAAATGAAATGACAGCAGCTATTTGAATGAACTTTCACATTAATGAAGCAGGATCTGGTCTTGATCAAAGACTTTATATTCCTGGAGAACCAGAGCTCAAGCACCAGCCTCTAATTTCAAGAGAAGAAAAGGTTTATGTGTCATTGCAAGGTAAACTTCAGAGTTTGAGCCCAAGGTAAGCTTTCATGTCAGCACTGTCAGTGACCCTACACTGAAGCTTGATTTGATCATCTCTTTCTTTAATTCTCCCTGTCATTTGCAGCCTCCTTCTAAGCTGAATTGGCTTCACCCATTTAAGCAGTGAGAAGTGATGTTATCACAAGTCATTGCTTCTAGGCACTTGTGGATCACGTCATGCATCTTGCAGGTTGTACCAACAAAACAAGCTCTGAGGAGCAGGGTTGGGATCCAAGAGAGACAAGAGACCAGCATGGGGTGGCAACAAGCCATAAAATTGTCCTTGCAGATCTGGTGTAACCAGAACATATAATAAACCTCTGGAATGCTGATGCTGTGGTTGATCTGGTCATACCAGAGAAACCATCTCTTGCAACATGGATGGCAGGAGCCAAATCATGAGCAGCTAACACCAAAGACCATTGCTAGAGATGTATTATTGTGACTGTTGCTGTGCTGAATAATCACTGTGACTTTGTACACTGTCTCCACAACACACCTGCCGAAAACTTCTTAAGTATTTGGCACCATGATAATATTGATTGGCACCTCAATGCACCAGATTGACAATACAAGGGATTGTAGCCATGGCATCAGTCATTTTGCAAACCTCAGCACCACTGGTGTTGGTTGTAAAGCCATCATGAAAGTTATTAGAAGAAGACAAATGTTGTTACAGAGGGATTTGTAGCCCTGCAGATAGAAGTGAATGGAGGAGTGAATGAAAAATATCATATGCAAGGATGGTCAACAAGAGCAAAGGTCCATCCTTTTCTATTTCACTGCCTCCAACCTTCAGCCTGCCCCAGGAGAAGTCAAATGCATCCTTCCCAAAGCCTGACAGCATTGCCATTTTCTTCCATCCAGTGTGACACCTCTGGGGTGCTCTGCAGATCACCAGGGCTCCCCCTTAGTGCTGCATCTTGCTCTGAAAGCCAAGGCGTCTGTGAAAGGTGACTGTAGATTCTGGGTGGTTAGAAGTTATTTGGAAGGTCTAGTTTGCAAATCAAATCACAGAGAGATACTTTTGCAAGAACCAGGAGACAGAAACTCAGCGCATGTTGGAGATGAAGGGTGCTCTGAGCCCAGGGCTCGTGTGGGTTCCTGGCTGTGCCCCAGGAGCGTGAGGTCGCCTAAGGTGAGTCATCTGGGGCTGCTTCCCCAACTGTAAAGCAGGATAATACTTCTGTTCTCACCTCAGTTTGTCTTCTCTGTTTAGATTTCAAGCTCCTCAGGGTTGTGTCTGATACATGTATGTACAGTTCCTAGCTTAATAGAGTCATGATCCAAACTGAAGCCTCCAGGCACTCCTGGATATTATATCGTTGCTAATTTCACAAGAGGTTGCAATCAAATTCCTGTATAGGGGGAAAAAAAAATTTAAAATCGCAGAAAGGAATAAAGAAAGCTATTAAAAACTGAGGAACTTTTTTGCTGAAGTGGAAATAATGGTACTTTGTCCCAAAATGTATAAAATATGTATTGCAATTAAATTCTCTATTGGCAAATTGCTCTACAATTAAAAAACACAGAAGCTTGAGTGAGGCAATTAGAATAATAGTGGAGTGTTAATTATAGCTTGATGGATTCTGCATGCTGTCAGCAATTACCTTCCAAGTGTGCACTTCTGAACCAACTCCAAATCCACAAAAAGAAACCGGCAGAATTAGAAGTATCTTCCGTGTTAGTGTGCCTTTACCATTTTAAAATTTGTTTTCATAAATACTTTTGTAAGCTATTTAATTAGATTTAATGAAGTTTGAGGAAGAAACATCCTCCATGCTGCACAGACTCCAGCATAGGCATTGACTCAGGGATGAGAGAGAGCACAACGGAGAAGAGTCTCAGTTCCTACCACCTGCTCTTATTTTCTCTGCAAGGGTATCTTGTGCACATCTGAGGTGATTGGACCCAAATTCTAGCAGAGTTGCCTCTAGCTTTGTGTTTGAGAAAGGTTATCTAAAACTTTTGGATCTCTCTCTCTCTCTCCATGGGAAACCCCACACCTACCCTCTTGGTCTTAAAAAATATTAAAATGAATTGTTAAAGTTAATTGAAAAGTCTGGTTGTCAAATCTGAAAACAGTTAAAGAAGCAAAAGGTCTTTTTTTTCTATGATCCCTTCCCTGCTGAGCAGAAGTATTCTCAATAAAAGTGCTTTTGGGTCCAGCAGAAGACTTGACTGCTGTCTGTGTCAGGCAGCTGGCTGTGTAAGCCAGAAAACCCCCTTGCATTGTCTCAGATGAAATTCATGGTTCCATTGACCAATCTGTAAGAAACCTAGAAGAAAAGGAGAATAGGCAGGGGGTGAGAATGTCCTCATCCAGAGTGATAGCTTCCCAAAAATGTGTCTCTTCTCACATCTTCCCTCACATCATCAAGGCAGCATTTCATCACCATGATCACTGACGCTGATGGCCAAGAAAGACCTTGCAAGATTTTTGCCCAGTTTTGGGACTACAGGCAGGAATACTGAAGCCCAGGCTTCAAAAGCCAAATTCTTCATCACTCTAAAGGCTGACTTGTCACCTACATTCCTCTTCTGTCAGTTGCTGATAATGCTCCAGTGTGCTGCCTTTTCTTGCTGCTAGTTCTTACACATGGGTATGGAGACCATATGTGCCTTCATCCTCCTCAAGAGACTCGTGAGCCTGCCAAAACTCCATGTCCTGCATGGGGAAGAGACACTGAGGCTTTGACATGGGACTCTCACAACCTGTGAGCCAAATGGAGTTTTTTTGGTTGGGCTTACCGGCAAATTCAACATCACACCCGTTTTTTTTGTTCAGCTGAACCAATCTATTCTCTAGAGCACACCCATCCAGCTTTGATGATTTTCAGGAATTTGTACAGCTTGGGTCCCACTCTGAACAGCCTGAAATGCCACTGCCCTTGTGCAGGCTGTTTTATGGGAAGAGATACATCCGATGAGCAGCATGATCAAAGCATCCTGCAGTGCGATGTCCCATTCTGCTACAGGAAGGAAATAACGGCTCTGTCCCTGCACTGAGGAGGAATCTGCAGTAGAAGGTTGCAAATTTAATCAGAGGTAGTGGAAGCAGGGTTGGGCTGAGATATGCGCTTCTCTCCCTAAAATATCCTCCTTCCCCCTTCCTGCAATGGGTTAAATCGCACTCCCGGCCTGCCGTGGGTGAACACTCCAAGAGCTTCCTCCCCTAAATGCTGTGTTGGGCTGCATCCAAACTTGACCAAAGCCAGTTGGATGCTCTCCACTGAGCTCGGGAGCAGTCTAAACCCAGTCCTGGGAGGGCATCGCTGCTCTAAAATGAGTTGTGCCCGTAATGCTCTTGGTGCAGCTCCCTGGTGAGCCACGCTTCGACCCGCTTTGGGCTGAGTGCTCCTCTACATCTGCCATGTGCTGGGCTTCCCCACGCATGTAAGGGTACATTTGGGAAGTGCAGCCTCTGCTCAGGTGCGGCGTGGAACACGCGTGAATACCTGATCCGCTCCTGCCACGGGGTCGTGGCGGGACACGCGTGTCCCTGCGGAGTGCAGCCCCACGGCCGTTTCGTGGCGTCCGGACAAGGACCCCCCGGGGTGCAGGGATGCCCCCAGGCCCTGGCGTTCCAGCAGATTGTCCAGATTTACTGGAGGGAGGGTTTGGGAGCGCGGGGAGCGCGGGGAGCGAGCGCCGGGAGCGGCCCCTTTAAGAGGGGCAGCGCGGGGGGGCTGCGGCCGCCCGCGTTCACACCTGGAGTGGGAAAGGGAGGCGGGTCCCGGCGCCCGTGATTGACGGGACGCGGGCACCAATGGAACGCCGCGNGGGGGGGGCTCCTGGCCAATGGCGACGCGGCGGGGGCCACCCGGCAGCCAATGGGCGGGCGCGCGGGGGGCGGCGCGGCTACATGTTGCGGTGTCGCCAACGTGGGTCCGCGGCGAGCGGCGCTCGGGGCGGGCGGCAGCGGCGGCGGGTCCGACCCCACGGGAGCGCACCGGGACCGGCCAGCGCCCG